>CM021102.1:51267207-51466833 GCA_007115665.2 Sequoiadendron giganteum
GTCAATCAAGGAACATCACTCATAAAGCATGAAGAAGTAATCATAACTCCTAAGCCTAAGGATGACTTATCATGACAACTTAATCTGACTCAGTTCCTAAAATCCTCAGTGAAGTGTGTGTATGCTCATACGATCAACTTTACCGGTTAGTCGACCAAGTTCCTCTTCCTGAGTGATATTTCCCCTCCACCTGGAGGAATAGCTCCTGTTCCTGCATCCATGGCACAAAACCACGACAGTCAAATGCTCACAATATTTGCAGTATATATAATTCAAATATATAAAACAAGACTAATTATTTTCCTCTAATCAAGAATACAGAATGAGCCAAACATAACATGTAAACAGGATTTCATATTGACAACAAAGTTCAATCACATTTATTCATTCAAAACCTTCCTTACAATCGGAATGCTCTAAGCATTACTAGAATAGTAACTATACAAATTCCGGGGTGTAACATGCTCCCTACCAGGTATTGTCTGAACTTGGCTAATGCATGCATGATTGCAAGCATTTCTTTGTCATAGATAGAATAGGTTCTTTCAACACCCCTTAATTTTCTGCTTTCAAACACAATAGGATGCTTATCCTGCATCAAAACAGCCCCAATACCTTCCCCAGATGCATCACACTGTAACTCGAAGGGTTTGGAGAAATCAGGTATGGCCAATACTGGACAAGAACTCATGATTTTCTTGAACTTATCAAACACACTTTGAGCCTTTTCTGACCGCAGGAAAGCCCCCTTTTTAGTGAGGTCAGTAAGAGGAGCAGCACTTTGAGAATAACCCTTTACGAATCTTCTGCAGAAGCCACACAGACCCAAGAATCCCTTCAAATGAGTCAAATTTTCTGGAGGTGGCCAATCTACTATTGCCTTGATCTTTTCAGGATCAACCTTCACCCCATTAGCGCTGATTATATGACCAAGGTAGAGCAACTCCTTCATCCCAAATTCACATTTGGATTCTTTCGCAAACAAACTTTCTAATTCAAGGATGCTAAGCACTTCCTCCAAGTGCTTGAGGTGTTCTTCCCATGTCTTGCTGAAGATGAGAATATCATCAAAGAATATCAACACAAATTTCCTCAATTGTTTCTGGAAAACTCTGTTCATGCAAGACTGAAAAGTGGCGGGAGCATTAGTCAAGCCAAAGTGCATGACTAGGAACTCAAAATGGCCATAGTGGCATCTGAATGCCGTCTTCTCAACATCTGAACCTCTCATCCGGATTTGATAGTAACCCGATCTCAAATCAATTTTTGAGAAGAATTTAGCACCATGTAGCTCATCAATGAGCTCATCGATCCGAGGAATAGGATATCGATTCTTTATTGTGCTTTGATTCAAGGCACGGTAATCCACACACATGCGGATGGTGCCGTCCTTCTTCTTCACTAGAACCACAGCTGAAGCAAAGGGAGTCTTGCTAGGGCGAATGAAGCCCATCTCCAGAAGTTCCTTTATGTTCTTCTCAATTTCATCCTTCTGCTTCTTAGGATATCAATACGGAGTTGTGATGACAGGTTTGGCACCTTCTTTGAGCTCAATGACATGCTCAACTCCTCTTTCAGGTGGTGGCCCAGGAGGTAGATCAGCAAACACCTTACTCCTCTTGGTGAGTATTGACTGAATATCTGGAGGGTATTCCCTCTTTGTCTCAACTGGACTAGCTGGAAGAACCATGCATTCCGCAGCCCACTCCACTTGGTCATGTCTAATCAGCCTCTCCATCCTTTTGAATGAAACTATTCGAGGACCACCATTGGACATTCCTCTCAATACAACCCTCTTGCCATCAGATTGGAACTTGAGCTCCATTGTTTGTAGATTGAGAGAGATTTCACCAAGTGAACGTAACCATTGTATGCCCAAAACTGCATCTGTGTCACCAATAGTAACCACATAAAAGTCATCTTTGACTTCATAGTTCCCCAACTACAAAGACATGTTAGGAACTCTTCGGGTACAAGAAATATGGAACCCATCAGCCACCATGACTTTGAAGCCTTCAAATTCTTCGGTCTTGAGACCTCTCTTTGCAACCACACCTTCATCAATGAAGTTATGCGTCGCACCAGTGTCGATTAATGCCACGATACGATGACCTCCAACTCCCCCACGAACCTTGAAAGATTCGTTCTTTTGGAAACTAGAGAGTTGGGCAATAGGGCCCCCAACTCCTTGCTCATGATCGGACTCTTCTGTGGCTCTTTCATCTTCGCTGTCCCCAAAATAAGACTGTTGATCTGACATATCAGATGCTGATTCATAATCAGAATAGGTTCCCATTTGATTATAACGCCCTCTTCCAGGACATCTATGGCCCTTAGTCCAAGGCTCTAAACATGTGTAACACTTGCCCTCTTTTCTGAGCTGTTCACGTTGCTCTTCAGTCAACTTAGGTGGGAACTTCTTGTGCTGATTAGAAGAATGTCTCTTATCCTTCTTATGGCCAAAAGGCTTAGGTGGAAATTTAGGCCTAGGGGCTGATAACTCCATACTACGAGCCTTCTTGATTGCCTCATCAAGACTTGGTGGATCGAAAGCTTTCACCCACCCTTTCAAGGGTTCAACCAACCCTTCGGAAAACAAAACAACCAATCTTCTTTCGGTGATGTTGGGCACCATCACAAAGAGTCTATGGAAATCAGCAATGTAAGAATCCAAGGAGCCATGCTGCTTCAGTTGTGCAAGCTCATGAAATCTTACTTCAGGATCCTTAGTGTCGAACCTTTCAATCAGCTTGTTGGTGAATTCCCCATAGGTTCGAATAAGGTTATGGCCAAGTGTGACCAAACCATGGTACCACCACTCATGAGCAGCTCCCTCTAAATGAAGTGTTGCAAACTTGATGGCATCTTCTTCTGGCATGGGACGAAGTGAAAGGTAGTTGTCTAACTTCTGAACCCACGATCTTGCTGAACACTTATCACTTCCATCGAAGTGAGCCAATGTTACCTTCCCCAAGGCTTGATGAAAATCAGTTCTAGGAGCCATATAAGCTCGATTATCAACTCTTCCTCCATGTCTTTTGTTTCTCTGATTCAAGAATTGATCAAAGGACCATTGGTCTCTAAGATCAGGAGGTAGGGTAGCATACTCCATGTAGGCCTTCCTGGCATCGTCTACCAAAGGAATGGTGGCTTCAACTTGTTGTTCTTCCCTCAGAGTGAATGTAGGAAAGAGCGGTCTAGAGGCTGATCCGCTAGAGATGGCATCATGCTGTCCAATGGTTCTACTGCCTCCATTACCATTGTTCCCATTATTCCCATTGTTTCCATTGACTCCACTGCTTTCTCTTGTAGCATGGTTTTGATTCGGAGTATGGTTCTGAGAAGTTTGCTGGTCCATCCGAGCAAGTAACCGAGACATCATCTCAATCATTCCATCAAACTTCTTTTCCATCCTTGCATCCTTCTCCTCCATGGCCTGCCTAAGATTGTCCATCAGAGGGTCCCTAAACTACTCAACTGAAAGCAAATAGGCGGCAAGCCAGCCTCTTCCACTTATTCAGTGGGGATTACATGTAAATTCAAAATGAAGGGAATGAATTGCTGACAGTACTACTGTCCAGCTTACAGCAATTTAGAGAGCTTGCCAGCTATCATAAGAGTAAGAACTTCCAAAGCTATAACAAGATAAGATCCCTCTTCTACAATCACAAACTCTTTGAATATCAACCCCTCGCACCACTGATGAACTTCCTTAAATCTGGTATGACTGATTTGACAGATTTAATGCAGAACATCAACATAATAACTCACGAAATTGCACATAACTCACTCTAAACACATCCTATTGACGAGAGATCGAATGCAGATTACTATACTGATATAGGCGCCCAAGATGCAATTCCTAAACCACCCAAAACAAGCCTTATTTATTTTGGCACAAACTTCGATGCACTTCAAGATGGTACGGCCCAGCTGCAAGGGCGAATTTACTCTATAAAATCAAAAAGACCCAAATAAAATCTGGAAATTGGCAAGAATGGTTGCTCCACATAAACAGATTTATAGATTCAATACCCAGAATGATAGCATTTTTATTTCATGAGCTGTGTTCAAATCTTACATTCCTCAATGACATTCAGCAACATCAAAATATGATAGAAAATGTAAACTAGAACTCCCAAAATGCAATGACTCAATTGGAAATGCAATTCAAACCTATTACAAGCTAACTTCTCAACTAGTTGCTATCTTTCAAGCAAGAAGATGAGCCCATGCTAGGAGGGATGCTTTCCTCGAAGCGAGTGCCTGAAGATAATTCAGTAGCATAACGATGTAGTAGACAAAAGATGCCAAATGAAGAGCTGAGGCCTAATTAAATAGACAAGAGAGAAACATCTAGAAGCTTCCAGAAGGCGCCCAAACCCTAATTTCAAATTCACCTTTTCCCTCCAAAGAATGGCGTCCTTTTTCACCCATGAAATATTTCACTTTGTATTTTCTTTTTTAAAATAAAATCAATTCTCTCAATAGGCGTCCCTTTCTTCATCTCAATATTTGACATTTAAAGATATAACTTATCTCTCCATGACGCCTAGACCCTCAAGGTTCCCCTTTTAAAACAACTTAAAGTTGTACTGCTAGGCAAGGGGTATAATATTAAAATATAATATTATAATGAAAATACTTATCTCTCCAAGAAATATGCGCCCAAGCCCAAGAATTGAAGTGCCAGCTGAACCATCTGAAGACGAGGACCAACTGAACTGAACCCAAACTGTCCATTGCCAAAAATAGAATTTACTAAAAATAGTAAATTCGCGAAGTTGCTCGGAATGCCAAATTGAACACATCACTGCGAAGCTCTCTGAAAACCCAGAAAGAATCCGCAAACAGAATTTCGAACCTCAAGCAACAACCTCCTCAAAACCAGGAAACCCTAATTTCACCATCCGCGTAGCCTACGGGTCTCCGGAATAGGCCAACGGTCAACTGAAACGGTCACAGCTGGGAAGGGGACATTACAAGATTTCAAACAACCACAATAGAAAAGAGTTGATGCAAAGTAGACCAAGGATAGATGTTTATGTCTTAGAAAAAAATTATGCCGAGATCAACTACTAAACATCAAATAATAAAGAAAAATAAATTAACAAATTAAAATAAACTCATACCACAACAAAGGTGAGACAAAAAAAGCCTGTATGCATTAGTGAAGATGGCAACTTGAAATTTAAAAATGCTTAAAATCTCTTCGCTAGACTAAAAAACAAGAGTTTCATGATAACAAGATAACTCAGTCTCACGATAAAGGAGGATGGAAAATTTCTATTTTATAGAGGTGAAAAGGAGTTATGCACATAAGTCCAAGCCTTTATATTTGCCAACTTGCATTAGATATTCCCATGTGTATATTCCTCATGACAAGAGGAGTGCACACATGTGTGCAAAGAAAAGAATTTACAGTCCAATATTCTTTGTAAGGAATATTGAGATGCCTAAGAAAGAAATTACACTTAAATATTCCTAGTAAGGAATATTGAGACATTTTAGAAAGGAGTTACGCTTCAAAGTTCAAGGAATCGTTTCTTAAAAACAAAAAAGCGGTGTAGGATAATCTAAATTAATAAAATACATAATAAAAATATTCCTAGCCACCTCATTAAGGAAAACATCTCTTTGAATGTAAGAAAAAATCATACCCAAAACAAACAAAGGTTGAGCAAGAGTTTTCTATATATTAAAATTTTAAAAAATCTATCTCATGCCTCTAGGACCAAATATCTAGAATTCTAATGACTAAGGGAATATTAAATCTAGTAGGATGAATGTTTTTGTTTTGCAGTTATACTATTTAGTGAGACAATAGGGTGCAAAAGTGGCTAGAGTAGTTTGAGTTGGTCTTGTCATCTTTATGCATCGTATCTCATACTAGGTAGTACATTTTAGGGTCTAATTGGTTTGTGTAAAGAGGGCTTCTTTAATCATTCAATTGATCTTTTTGTCTTTCCATGATTTTTTTAACTGTAAAATGGCCTGTTTTTCCGAATTAGTGCCAATAGTTTGCTTATTTTATGTTTATTGGAGATCATTTTTTCTGTAAAATAGTTTATGGATTTTCTATTTCATCTGACAACTGAACTTTGAATCATGTGTTGTGCTGTCCATGTTGGAGACTGCTGTTCATTTATATGCATATTAAATATATGAAAAGTTTTATGCTTGTTTAGGACAATGATTGTTTTTAGAGGTGGGGCATTTTTCAGGTTCCTTTACTTGCCACAAACATCCTTTGTCATGTTTGTCATTTTGTTATCTTCATATGGACTGACAGGCACATCATTGGGATTCCTTCTACAAGTTTTATCGCAACACCACAGATAACAAGTAAGCTCCTATGATTACCTAGAGTTGTGCCTCCTATGTTAGACATGTTGCACGTATCATTCCTCTCAATCATTCTTTCAAGAGTTAGAAGTTAAAACATTTTTGTATTTTATTATATTTTTATTGGTCACTTTTCGTCTCTTTTACATACTAGGAAAGTAAATAAGCATTTCTTTTATGTGAATTCCCTTGACAAATCCAATTTAAAGGGAGAATGATAACAATATACTGTCAAATATGTTTTATGGTTAAAATGCATTCGCTAGTAAAACAGATTCTAACTCTTGTGATTAAATTTTTTCTTTTGCTCAAGGACATGGGCATATTGACTTTACTATTTGAAGAACACCTGGGTAAAGAGAAATTATTTTGGTGTTCTCGAATAACCGAATGTAGGTCAATGAGACTTAAATAGTACATTTAGTTATAATATAGAAATAATAGGGTAAAGATACGTAGATTAAGAAAAGAAGTAGAAAGCACTAAATTTATATAAACATAGTCATGATATGACTACCTTTTATTGCTTTCTCCCACTGGTTGTGTTGTATCCTATCCAAGACTGTATAGCTGAAAATAAATAGTCTACATAAATTGCATGCCGTAATTTAAAATAAAAAATAAATTATATAGATTTCCACTAGATTTACTTGAGTGGTAGGAAACATTTAATTTACCCTTTCAAGGTTAAAAAGCCTTTTACCAATTCCATCACACTCAAAAATTTAAGAGTTGATAGTTATGAGGATATAAATCTATCATAGTAACATGTTTTTTTATGCCAAATATATGCCTCACCGAAAAAATACATAAAATGTCAGAATAATATTTTAAGAGTTTTTGTATTACATGGTAAAAGTACATTAGATGGTGCTTGCTAGGTGGGGTTGATGGTTCATGTGGATGAGCCTCTTGGATGGTGTATTTGGAATTTGAATAAACATATTTGTCACACTCTTATCATAAATTTAACACCCAATTTTTAGATCCCCAACACATAATTACATGTAAAGACCCCTTCCAGAATGTATGGCGTTTTTGTGATTTGTTTAGTTTGATAGATGTTCCATTTTATCAAACTTATCTCATGAATGTGCATATGTTTTGACAAGATAACACAAAGAACATTTGTCTAAATCTGATAATCAGTATGCATAATAACCCTTCACAAATTAACTGATATTTCAAATGGCATTCTGCTGTTAACAAGACAACTCTTCACAAAACAGACTGAAGACTAAGAATATATATGATGCAGGAGCATCCGGGTGCACGAGCAATCTTGCACATCAAAATTATTTATGTTATTTTAATTTCTTTCTTTTGGTTGTGGTCTTGCAGGCATGATTTATTTTTAAATTGTTTTCTCCTCATGCTCCATCAATATTAAATGATTTTGTAAGTGCTGGAATCTTCCTGATGCAAGTGCTTGAGGTAGTGGAGGTGTAGGAATGAGATAGTGGATGCCAATTCAGGAAAAGATTTGAAAAATTATTAGAAAAGAACAATTAAGGGGCTGAAGGCATGCATCCCATACCTAGAATGGAAGAGGTAGAGGTTTGACTGGCATTTTAGGGAGAGAAAGATTGTTTGAGTCGTGACTGTGAGACTCAATTTCAGTAAATTGGACATAACTTTCTCATACGGTAACGAAATCAAGAATTTCAAAATGATCCGGAAAGCTCAGAACGGGGTGCACCAAACCCAGAAGGCGTTTTAAAAGACTCTTGATAATCAGGGAGCAGTGATGGATATAAGTGATGGGTTTGTGGAGTTGTAGCGATTCTTGCCTGTAGAATTGATTTCAGTTTAGCTTATGGAATGGCAGTAGCATATGTTGTTGTTGTAGATGCAAATTGTATGTAAAAATCATTTTATTCAATTTGAATGAAGAAGATTTGGTTATATTTTCCATTAAAAATTTGTTGCAAATGTTTTCAACTTTTGAAGTAAGGTTGTTGGTGGTGTTATGGCTGCTTGGATGGGCTGTTTGACAAAAATCCCCCATCCTTGTACTGCATCAATATATTATGGCAAGATTCTTCAGACTTGAACAACATAAATGTACTCTCAGAAGGACAGATTACAAAATCTGATAACAGATTGTTGCACTCAGAAATCAACTTCAGATTACAAGGTTATAACATTTTGATTTTTCTGAGCAGAGTTTAGCATATGACTAACATTAAATGATGCAATACCCAAACCTGGGAGTAAAAGTGGGTCTGAGATGCAAACAACAACTTGAACTTAGCTCTGAGTCTTCAAGAAAACCATTGACCAGCAGTAAGAATCACCAACGCCTCTCCAACCAACCACACACCAGTCCAAGACTCCACATGGGGCTGAGAAAGTGCAGCGAATGACATTTAGATGGTATCAATAGCATGTAGTGCTGCTTGCTTTCCTATCGTGCCTCTTTAGAAGGCATTGCAAAAGACATTGATGAGGATTAATGCCACAATCCCTTGAGGAAAGCAATATTTCACCATACACCTTCCCTTGGACCCAAAAAGAGTTACACATCAAATTTGACTTTAGCTTGAGGGCAGCGGCCCCACCCTGACTTACACGTTAGGTAAAAGGCTAAGATTAAAATAGGATGGTGGCGCTGCAATAAGTAAATAACTCGACTCCCCCTTGTTTGCATTAATTTGTCTCCATTCAAATGTCTAATTTGTTAGATCGCTTCAGCCAAGCAACACGCGATAAGTAGAGAATGATATATATTATTTAACAAACTCCGTAATAACCAAGTTTCCAATATGGGGGACGGCGATAAAAAATAAGACTTCAACAATTAAAATATCCAATGTAGATTACCTCTTAAGACTCCAAATAGCGTATGGCTCTCCATGTCAACAGATTATTATTCATTTAATTCACCTCAAAATAGTGCGATTGGTGTTATTTAATTCTGAGCCAAATATCTATTGAAGCTTCACTGGTACAGATAATATAAATTTCGTCCAATTTCCCAAACTACCAAATTGAATAACAAAACCCTAAAATTTGCAATAATAATCTCAGGCATGAATATGCATATTATTCAGAAACCCTCACACTGAATCTTCAAAATCTTTGCTTCTCAGACAAGCTGATTTCTATCGTTAATCCTCAAATTCATCTCTGAAGGAGATTCATAAATTTGCCTTATCGCACAAGTGCGAATCCTGGATGAATCAACCAACACCAGCTAGGGAGGAATCTTTCACCACCGAAATTGGAACTTGTAGGAATACCCACCTAGGGTTTTGGACTCCAAAGAGCTCTTCCAAAATAGAAACCCCAAAAGTAAAATAATAATCCAGAATATTGAGAGAATGAGCTCTCAAGTCTTTTTATAATGCCTTTTTACCTTTTTAGGGTTTTCCTGCCAAAAATCACTTAACACATGATTATAAAGTGACTTTATTAATTTATCATTAAATTATTCCCCAATGTCACTTTATAACCTTTTTAATATAATGAATTAATATTACCTTTATAATTTGCACTTTTTGCCAAGCAACATTAATTAATTAAATTAATTTTTATTCATTAGGTAGGCTGGAAAATGGGGACATTACATTACATGCATTGGCAGTGTATTTAATATTGTCGTAGTTACATGCATTAGAAGGGACAGCTAATGTTAGAGGTCAAACTTGCAGCAATGCATAGACCTAATAATGTCACCTATTTTGGATTCAAAAGTTACAAAGTTTCATTTAAAATGGACAAGAAAACTAGTAGATTACATTATAGAAGTAACATTTTGAATGGGTTTTGAGCAAATGGTGGGAAATGATAAGTTTCACAATGTAAGCCTTGGTTCTATTCCAGTGGGCTCTTGGGTACCTTGTAAAAGGGTTAGAGGTAGAATTTATGCTAAAAGGGTTAGAGGTAGAATTTATGATATTGCATGGAGTGAAGCTCATTGCTATTTGTTACTGCGGTGACATCTTGGGTAATGGATCGAGTGTAACCATATGATAGGTGTAAGCCCACTTTCATGTTCTTTGTGCACTCTACACTAGTGATTTCCATAACATATTGTTTAATAGATAAACTCAAGTTATAAAGCATCAAGGTTTCTAGAGAGGAGACCTAGGTTCATGTCCTCAAGAGTCGTGATAAAGTGATGAAATTGGGTAAAATAGTTCATCCAACTCTTTTGGTGTGGCTTACTTTAGTGGGAAAGACCAATGCAAGTCTTGGGTTAATTTGATGGAAGTTATACCCCTTGTTGTGGTCATGGAAACTAAGTTGAAGGTTATCCACAAAGGAAATCTACCAAATTTAAAAGAGAAGAAAATGAAAACTAAATAACTAAACCTAATTAGGAGTACATACCGACAAAGACAGCCTCTTGTGCCTTGCCTCTCCTACTAGCCCCCACCACCACAATTTTTGATTCTAATTTTTGGAGCTGAGAGGAGGGTGAAATGCAGTGAAAGCTACCCAAAGAGGCCAAAAAAATTCAACCTTTAGCTACAAAATGATAGTTTCACATATTGATGTGTGATTTCTTTGTTATTTTTTAAGTTTTATTCTCAGATTGTATCTTTTGGTCTTTTTTCAAATTTCTTGGTTTTTCTGAGTATTGTTTAGGATTTTTGCAATGTGCATATGCGTTTTTTCTGGTACATATTTAGGAAGAAAAATAAGGGTTCCTCTTAAATCTACACTCCCTAATAACAGAGAAAATGAACTGCAGATCCCCCATATATGATAGTGCAGCTAAGAAGGTTTCCAATTGACAATTGTGGAAGATCATTCAAATAGCCAACAGATAATGAGGAGGAATTATAATAGCTCAAGAAACATGGATTTTCTCACATTGTCATACTAAGAAAGGTATTGTTGTTACGTGGGTGAGTTTCATGTGCTTGGGGTTAAGATAAAGGGATAAATCATGTCTGCAACAGATATCCTAAGCCACAAATGGAAGATTTTATCAAAGAGTTTACTCACATATAGGAATGGATAAATCATGTCTGCAACAGACTTGCTAAGCCACAAAGAGAATATTTTGTCAGAGTTTACTCATGTGGGGTCTATGAAAATTCAAATAATGGAATAAATCTAATCACAAGAGCCATAGGATTGAGGTGATACATGGAGGTCCCCTCACATGCTGGTGACACGACACTGCTCCTACCTGCATTTGCATTTCAGAAACTGGAAAAATGTATGATGCAATTGAGAAGAAAATGGTGGATGCCACAACTAGGAGGTTTTCTTTGGTTGTGTGATATCTTGTAATGCTGCAAGCTATCACTTTTGATAAGTTCTTGTAAGAATGATCCGTAATGGTCTAGACTCTAGAAGGTGTATGCTCCCTCAAGATATGAAACGTTATTCATGAGTGTCTTTAGTGAGGAGAAGGAACATTGAGCAGGATTAGAAGACTTTATAGATGGTTGTGCCTACATAGAGTATCTATTGGTTCAGATGGGTGGATTAATTTTGCCCATAGATCTCTCATTAACATTTTCATCTTTTCCTATAAGGGTATACTATTTCTCAAAGTATAACACTTAAGGTTGTGATAATGCAGCTTATTTAGCTGACCTCTCTCAATAAGAAATTGATAGGGAGACAAAATGTATTACAATTCAAAATCAAAATGTAAAGTGTCCAACTGATTTTTTGGTATTTTTGTCAATAGTTTGGGAAAGTGACAGTTGTGATAACAACACAAACTAAACTTTAGTTTACAAGAGAAATGTAGGAATATGATATTTTTCTAGAGGTAGATAGAATTCAGAAATTTATAGTATTTTCTTTGAATAATCAACTGCAAATATCTGATATTACAAATATAGATACTGGTTATGGATTGCACACATGTTCTTTCCTTAATTTTCTGATATGATTGGCTGCTGTATTGACCCTGAAATGAGCTGCAATCCTTTCCTTTGTCAATCCAATTCTTTGCAAACATGGGCGACCCCTTTTGCAATGTCAGTTGCTGTCTTTAGTTGCTCCACGCCACTCTTTTAATGTTCAACTGTCTTCTTAATGCTGCAACCCTTTTCTGAAAATCCAACACAACCAAAATAATAGAAACTAGAAACCTTTTGCAACAAACAGCTCACTCGTAATCCCTGAATGGAATTACTCCAATGAGTAGGAGGTTTTTTTTGTCTTCGAATCCATTCTTTGCAAAGAGTTTTCGTCCTAGGGTAGAAAAGATAAACAATTTTCAATCTCAAGAGGAATAAATTTGATAATATGAATTAGTAACCTTTTTCAATGCTCAACTTCTTATATATGCACTTGAGGGAATTATAATATTATAAAATTTGGAATTCCACACTGCACACAAATTCTAGAAATTCATACCCAACTATAATATAATCTGAAAATCCAACACAATCAAAATTAACTGTAACTAGAAATCTTTTGAAACAATTAGCTCATCGGTAATCCCTGAATGGAATTATTCCAATGAGTAGGAGGTTTTCATTCTTGAATCCATTCTTTGCTGAATGATTTTCGTCCTAGGGAAGAAAAAGATGAACAATGTTCAATCTCAAGAGGAATGAATTTGATAATATGAATTGGTAACCTCCTTCAATGCTCAATTCCTCTTTATATATGCACTTGAGGGAATTATGATATTATTTTCTTTTTCTACTTTTCCCTCCATATTTTTTTGTTTTGTTTTGGGAAAGTGTTTAGAAAGTCATGTTAATTAACATTTTTTTTGGATCCCATTTCTAGTGACACATTTTGTTTCTTTTTCTAAAACAATATTTTCAATAATAAAACATAAGTTGCTTTTTATGAATAAATCATACAGTTACTTTTTGGACAACTTAAGTTAAATTATTAAATTATTTTCCTTGCACCACCTCATTAGCCTATGGGAAAATAAAATAATTGGCCAAGGGTTTTTTGATTAACTTTGCATAAAAAAGGGGAATGATGTATGATCTTACCTTAATATTTATGACTTGTCAAGTTCACCCAAGTCCTCATTATTCCGTCTGTTGATCAATGAATATCTTACAAATTGAATGCAATGATGCTGCAAACATTATTTCATTGATATTTATCAAACTTGAATGTCATGACAGATATCCATTGTTTAATAATAGAATAATAAAATCAGGTCCTCATTTGAGTTTACAAATTGATATTGAAGTAATTTTTAATTCTTATTGTGGTTTTGTTTATTGTATGCATGTTATATGGCATTTTCACTTAGTTCTTGTGTTTAGATTGCAAAATGTATGAATTTATGTTTTTTATATATTTTTGTATGGACAAACCTAATCCCCAAATTCTTTTTGGGGATCAAATCTGTGAACCAAACCCCCAAGCCTACACCTTACCCCAAACCAGAATCTGTAACTTAGGAAATTTCTCCCTATCAGTAATTGGTGGAATTCACTAATAAGTTTGCCAACTTTTCATCATGACTGGGTAGAGATGAATTAGGGCTTAATCCACCAAAACGTCTGAAGTCTGCTTGATTCATATCAGCTCTCTTTCACTAAACCAAGGCAGAGTTCACTCAGAAGCTTACCATTTTTAAGACTGCTAGTTGGAGTTTTATAAGCGTTAAACCCACCCAAAGTGTGCCTCCTTTACTTGAACTATATTTCACAAATCTGGGCACAAGTCACTAACATCATTATCACCTTCAGCGGAAAAAGCTACTGGTTTAGCCATAGAAGAAGTGTGCCCAGACTGTTTAGGTGGAATTCACTAACACTCAAGCAAAATCGGGAGTTTGGGAAGAAATTACCAATGCTCAAGCCATTCAAAATGTGTGCCATCATCAAATGAACCAGATTTCATGAGTTTGTGTGGAAGTTTGTCAATTTATTACCATTTTTGCAGATATGGGCAGAGAATCCATTTGGTTTAACCAATGGAAAAGTGTACCAGCTGTATGGATGTATGCTGAGGTGGAAGATTAGGTGGAGTCTAGATTGCCACTTTGCTGTTTTGTCCGTACTTCTGCCCTGTAATTACCCTTGTTCTGCTCTTGCATGTTACTGATCTCCGACTGTCTTTGATGTTATCATAATCACCCAGCAAAAGTGTTAGTTGAAGTGCATGGATCCTCACAAGATGATCTTGCAAACTGACTGGGGGAAATTATAATTGATTAGATTGGCACACAAATGATGACAGACCAAAGGGAGTATGAAAGTTTAGTTTCTTAGGGATACAAACACAGCGTAAAAAATCTGTGTGTTACATGAGTCCTTGTTGATTTGGGCAACATGTATTAAAATTTTGTCTAACCGACTATTTCTAGCCTCCTTATTCTAAAGAAATGCATCTTATAGTACTTCAGGGAACAAATGTTTTCAATCAGCTGAGCATTTTGATTACAAAGAAAATCTTTAGCTCACAGGAAAGGAAAGAAAGCTGCTGGGTATGCATTCCAATGTGCAAATAATTCACATCTTTTCATGGCCACTTAGGCTTATGCTGCAGAATCAAAGGCAAATGTCCTGAATAATAGCTTTGTTATTTGTCGTCAAGAGGAAACTGATTGCTGCGAACCGATTTATGCCATAGATTCCTGGGGCTGTCTCTGATCATCTAACTTCTGGGCCTTTTTGTTATAGTAACACAAAGGTCTCATCAAAATTGTTGGATCAATTTCCTACAGTTTTATATAGAAGTTTGTTACAAGTTTTTACTTAGATTATGCCTGTTTTCCTTGTTTTCACCAAAGAATGGCAGGGTGTGCTGAAAATACTTGCATTTTCTTTTGCAAATAGGTCGAACTTGCTTTGATACCATATTTGATCTATGCTATATATTTGATTTTGTGATTTTCACACGTAAATTCCTTCCTGAATGCAATTAATTGAATGTTGAGTCCTATCTATGAGGAACCTCATGAGTATTCAAGGTGTAATTCGAAATGGGCAATATACAAAGCAAACTGTGTCGGTGGAAATGTTCAGCAGGCAAGGAAATCATAGAAAGTTTGATCAATTAGCAACACAAGAAAGTTTACGTTTAGACATAAACATCAAATGCTTGTATATGCAAGAGCAAATAAATAAAATATTCTTATTGGAATGCTTTTACATGGTGAGATAAGCATATTGCCGTTGTTAGACATGCCACTCAATGTTGCTTGTTTATTTACATTTTGGGAGTTGTGTTTAGTGCTTTGCTTATTGATGCCTGTAATCCTTTGCATTTGGCAATAGTTTGCAAAAATGCTACTTCTGGCCAATATTTGGGCTTTGCAGACATGCCATCTTGAGGTGAGCTTGAGGCAGAAATGCAGCCTTGGACTCCTTTAGAACTTAGTGGAAGTTGCATTGCTTTGGTTTGTTCATGAGGGAAATATAAAGTGGAGTCTTTTGTGCCGGGTTAATGCTTGCAATCAAGATACAGCCTTATACCTACCATATGGCTGGTGGGATTCTGCATTCCTTTGGTGAGCTCACAATGGAAATGTGAAGTTCAAGGCCTTTTGTTGCTTCTCCAACACAGAGATTGTTTGCATCATATGAATTCTAGTTTCTTTGCCTTCTTTTAATGTTTGCATGCAATTTCTGAACCTGACCAAGAAAACATAAAAATAATATTGCACATGTAACTGCAGAATTGCTAGAAATCTCTACTGTGTGGCTGTTATTATTCTTATATGTACAATGAAAACTTGACTAAGATTACATAATCAGTGGACACATTGGTGCATGAATTCTCTATATGTCTAGTCTGCAGGCCACGACTATTAGCATCATGGGCATTGTTTTATTTTTGTGAAGGGCAGGTATCATTTAAATATAAGCAATGTACGTTTTGGTGCATAATTGTATGAAATCTTGAGCATGCTTGAACTTTATCTCTGTGCATTCTTATGTTCAACTTGGATTCTATAACGTAAAATATTTTAAATGAATGATATGGATGTGTAGGACAGTGTTGATTGATATTGTAAAAGTTTGAAGAGACTCGTGTTTCTACTTATCTTTACTGTGGAGACTGCTATGCAAAATTTAAATCTCTTTGGTTGATTGTAGACAATCCTTAATCTTTTGAATCTAACTTATAAGGATGAGGATGAACCATAACAGGTGGAAAGGGTCTCTTAGTGAGATATGAATTTGGAAGAACATTTTTTTGCAATAACATTATTAGTTTTTTTTTTGGTTACTTTATCAATTGATTAATGTTGACAATTGTTACTAGGTGGGGTCGCGCTTTTCTTACAAGAGAATTTTTCCACATGCTAGGCTCTAAATTGGGAGATCGTGTTTTGCTTGTTGTTGCTGAGGATGGAGAAAACCTAGTAGCTGGGGCATTAAATCTTATAGGTAGTGATACTTTATTTGGTCGTCTTTGGGGTTGCCTTCCAGAAGTCTATTTTCCAAATTTGCATTTTGAGGCTTGCTACTATCAGGTACCAAATTGAGTTTATCACTATTCTTCTCTACTTATATATTAAGCATTTTTCTGTGAACCTATTAAGCATGAAAGAGTAATTCACACAATGACCTTTACTGTAGTAGAGAAAATCAAAGACCAAGATGGCTTGCCATTTCTATAGGATGTCTTTTTGTTTGTTAGTTTGTTTTATAGTTAGATTATTAAACTGTGTGTAAGGCTAAGAGAAATTGGGTAGCTTGTGCTTGGTAATGATTACTTATAATCTACCATTGTGTACAAAAGTAACAGACATTATCTAGCCTTTTTAATGTATTGATATTGTTGTTCATTTATATTATAAGACTAAGATAACAACAAAAAATAGGTTGCACATATGAATAAAAACTCTAGAAGATAATACTTATATAAAAATCAACGGCATCACCCATATGTGGACATATAATATTCAATTTAGGGCTGCTTACATGGAGGACATAGAATATGAGCATACTTTTGGATAGTAGAAAAGGCAAGAGCTGGCCACCACTGTACATGCTGGAAACCCTTTATTAGCATCAATGAATTGAGTACAATGGTAAGAACTAAGAAACATAGAATGCGATAGGATCATGCAGTTTTACTTTTATGATGTTATGAGAACAGAATGGATGACATGTGCATGCATGGAGTGAGGAGGTTGTTAAACTATATCTAACTTGAGTGATTGAAAAAGATAAAAGGTAACATATAGTTCGAAGTTTGCTAAAGCATACCCATCTTTATTGAGCTAGCAAGATAAGTTTATTGTGGTGTCAGAAAGTTGCTGAAATAATTATATCTTTATTGTGTTAGAATGGTCATTATAGGATATTACAGGATAATTAGATGATAATTCTAATTTTGACTACTACTGTTTATCATAATCTCTTTTTGATATGAAATTGTCTCCAATTTCTGCTTGAGACTGGTAAGTTGTTTGTAAACAGTGATTTTAGATAGCCAATATGCTTTGTACGAAGTGCTTCATTTTACTTAACTGGGTATGTAGTAGCTCTTTTATGTCCGGTAATCCTAGTTCAGATGTTAAGCAATGCATCCTCAATCAATGTAGGCTGGAATTTTGGGATGGCATTCGCAAGATTAGTGGCTTCATCCTCTTCATCAAGATCTTACAGCTCATACATTTTAAGCTGATTTGTCATTAACAACATCACAAATGTCAACATGAGCCAGTGGCCTAATAAATCTGAGTGAAAAATATTAGAGTGAATGGTTGGTGTCCTGTTGTATGGTCCATAGCAATAAGTTTGAATTTTTTGTGTTGTGTCATACAGAATGTTTTACTAACCAAATGGATCCACCCATGAAAACTCTGATGCAGTCGATGAGGGAAGTGGCCGATCATGGAAGGTTATATACTTGGCATGGGTTTTGTAATGTCCCCTCTCAAATTATAGTTGGCAATATAATATTTTAATTTAATGCTAATGTTTTAAGTTAAATTTAATATTTAACTTAGTGTTAATTAAAATATTATTAAAAGGGGAGACATAAGGTGTTTTTTTTCAAAAAAGAGTTAATTTAATATTTTAATGTGGGAATTAAAAAGTTGACTTGAATTTTAAATTAAAAGATGGGAAAAAAAGAGAGAATTTCAAGAATTAAGATGGGAGTTACGTTTGAAAAGGGAAAAATCAAATTTGGAGCACATTTTTGGTTATGCATGGAATTTTGGAAAAGAAAGGTTTTTTTGCTGCTGTTTACATAACTTTGCGGAGACAAAGTCCTCCATGAAGAATACCACTTTCGAAACTGAAAGATGTTTCTTGGGTGATTGTTGATGGTCATATTCTGTGCATGTGCTGGTGATTTAATTTATATTTTCAGAGGTTATTGTCTCTATATACATTACTGGAGTTTTCAGGGGTCCATTCAGTTTGGTTTATATCCTGACAAGCAGTTCACACCACAGGCAGAGAGACGATAAGGAATGAAAGATAAATTAATAAATCTCAGTTTTTCCTGAAGCCGTAATAGCTCTGAGGTATATTGAGTCTGGAGATTAATCATTTACACTTTCTTGGAACATGCACCTCCCAGTTTAAAGCCGTAATTCTAAGGGTCGTACTTTTCCATACAGACATTAATGAAGCAAGTTAAAATTTGGAATTAAATCTGGAAACAAAATGTGTCACCATGCCAATTCTGTATCAAAGGAAGGAGTCGAGTCTTCATTTTAGTCAAAACCATGGTCAAAGGAGAGCTGTATCTCTTTATTGAGGGACCATACATATTTCTTTAAGGGTGAATGTTACATCAAACTAGTTACAGGAAAATTAGAGGTCGCCAAACCAAGTAATATAGTGTGTGCCAGATGCAAAGAACATTATTTAATTTCTGAGCTTATATGTGCCATCGTACGAAGATTCCAATTGCTGAGTAGTCCGTACGAAAGGGAAAGAAGCACCGTACAGTTTATTAAGGGTCATCGCTAGTCAAAGTTCTGTTCCAAACAGATAAATTTAATTTCTGCTGTGTATCTTTTGGAGTCACCGTACCTACCTTTTGGGGGAGCCCTACAAGAATCTCTCCTGCCGTACAGTCCATAAAGAATTTCAGTAGGTGCCGTACCAGTTGGGAATTGCTGGAGAAAATATTACAGGTCAGAAATTAATATTATATTCTTTCCATCTGATAATTTGTAAATTTTCTGAGTGTTCTCAATGAACCAACTGTAAGGATTTAGTGATATTAAATATTCAAAGAGGTGACAATATTCTTAGCAGATTTTGTTATCTTAAAAATATGGTCAATCTGTTTATGGTGGAAAACAAATGATGGAGTCATTTATTGAGCTGTAACAATTTATGCTTAAAATTGAAAAGCCTGTAAACTGTTTGACAAATTGTTCAACTGTTAATCTTTGAGAGAGTAGAATTTTTTTTTGGTTTACAATTGGGGTAGAACTTTCCAGGTTTGCACTAGATCTTCAAAATGAATTTTGTGTGTTTTGGAATGTAAATCCAAACTTAATACAAAATAACCTTTGCATCTGGTAGCTCAATTTTAGAGCACTCAAGCATGCCAACTAGAGGTCCTAGGTTTGAGTCCTAGATTTACTATGGTAATAGAGCTGGGCTAGGTGAGCTTAGGTTGATGTGTGGCTTAAAGGGGGTGTTGAAAGGTCAATCAACACTCTAGGAAAAAAATTACAGGAGTGGTAGAGCACCCAAGAAGGCCAATGGGGGTCCTATGTTTGAGTGCTAATTGGTCCATGCTTCTCAAAATGAATTCAAGGCAAACAAAATGGGAGAAAAGCTCAAAAAACAGATAAAGGTTTAGTGTGCAATTCTTCGTTCATACAAAAACCAAAATGGGTGAATACTTAAAATGAGAGATGATCAACAAAATGGCAACTAATATTTAGTTAAAAGGTTAATTAATTGCACCTTTCCTTATTACTAACTTTATAAATTGCCAATAGTGGCATGGTGCGATGGTTAAGTTGTTGTGTTGTTATTCTTGCAATCAAGGTTCAAACCCCATTGGGGTGTAATTGTTGAGAATTTATAGTGGGCATGAGGTCCCCTGTTTGTGACCTCACCGTTTCATAGCTCTGGGTCAAAAGTGTTTACCCCTCTTTTTAAAAATAAAAATAAAAATTTATAAGCATGAATTAATGGTTTGATATTGTGTATTTATTTTTTATGTCATTGTCCTTTTCTAATATAGTACATAATATAAATGATCTCCTTTGTGACTATTGCGTTAACTATTCTAACAACCTTCTTTGATGGTATAAATGAAAATATTAGAACTTTATCCCTCAATTTAATTATTTTTTTGAAGTACAAATAAGTTGAACAATATATCCACTCTAGAACACCTTTCTCAGTCAACAAAGGTGTAAAATGGAAGTGAACCTCTATGTTGTTGGTATGCCCTCGGAAAACTAGATATTTCACTTGAACACATGTTTATTATTACACACTATACATATAGGTTAATTATGATGGAATTGTAAATCAATCAATATCCTTCTCAACCAAACCATCTCATATGCAGCTAAAGCATCAGCCTTGCAATCTGCTTTTGTGGAAGACAAAGCTTCCATTGTTTCTTTCTTAGCCAAGATGATTGTGCTTGTTTCAAGACCAAAGATATATGTTCTTGTTGACTTTCTATTATCAACTTCTCCATCCCAATCTGAACAATGTAACCAACTAGTTGAAAGTCATAAAAAATGTTATACCAAGTTCCACAGTTTGTTGTTGGTGCCTTAGATGTACCTCAAGATCCTCTTTGCTGTCCTCTAACAATCATCATTGGGCTTAATAATCTGCCAACATACCTAACAACAAACAGAACATCAAGCCTAGTGGAACACAGATCTTTTAGGCTTCCCACCAATTGGCAATAAAGTGATTCATTGATCTGCTGAACAGAATCACTTGTGGTTGCCAATTTCAAATCAGCTTCCACAGGAGTCGTTATTGCCTTCCAAACTGCCATCTTGAATTTCTCAAACTGGTCCTCTTGGATGCTATGCCTGAAACACTAGTGTACAAGACCTAAACATTGCATGTCAAAAGTAGAAAAGAGATCTGATTTTACGTTGTCAATACTATTGGTCTCCCTTCTTGTGATGATTAAGTCACCCACATAAACAATGAAAATAACTATATCATCCACTGAACTTTTCATGTAAAGGTTGGGATCATTAACCCAAACTTAATAAAAATAACTAATTAGTTTTGGTACACTATGCTCCTTTTCCCTTGATTTAGACCGTAAAGCACTTTGACCAACCTGCAACAAGTTTCTGTTTGCCAAAACCACAACTCCTTTGAATTGCATTATGTGCATCTCCATTTATTCATCATTCAAAAAGGTAATTTAACATCCATCAGAATTTTTTTGAACAAAGTTAAGAAGCAATAAAAGTCATTGACATGACTTTTAGATCTACTTGTAGGAATTTATTTTTCCTCATAGTATATCTCTTCTGCTAGGCAAACCCCTTCACTACATGCCTGGATTGATGTTTGTTGATTGAGATTTTTACTGCTCTATATGATAAAATGAATACATGAATTAATAATAGAGATGACAATGCATATCAGATAAATGAGTAAAATATATCTTTATTTGCACATGAAATTCTTATAGAAGAAGACCATAGATGGTCAGCAAAGGATCATAGTCGATCCAACTAGATCATACCACTTTCCTTGACAATACACAATCTATTTAGGGAACACAATACCATCATCAAGACCCCACGGTTGCCAAGAGGAACACAACCATCATCCAATCAACGTTTATACCTTCCCGAAGCCGACAACAACTAATACAAATAATTAATACATAGTCGAATAACCAATATTATCAAAACACAATAATAGACATTGTAGATTGACTACATTATTCCCTCCAAAAGAAAAAAATTGTCTTCTAGACTACAAGTAAACATCAAGTAACATTAGGGAACACTTTCCAAACTGATGATGATATTGAGACAAGGACTTGCAAACAAACTTGGAAGTGCACTGTGCAAACTCGGACTTGGAGTGTACTTGGTAAATGAAATGAGTGCAATGGGGGTTTGGGGGCAGCGCCCCTCACGAGGTCTGGAGACAACACCTTTGGCACATTGCCTATCATGATACAGGGTGGGGTCAAGCGATGGAGTCCAATTTAAGACCTTCAAAACCATTCAAAACTTCATGGTGCACATCATTTTCATGATTTTTAGGAGGTAAAAAACAATGCTAATGAAGATAGAGAAGGGGACATTATAGTCCCTTGGAGACGAGTTCCATGCATTAAATTTAACTTAAATCATTAATGCTAATGTTTCTCGAGGTGATCACAGAGAAGGGGACATTACAATCCCTTGGAGATGAGTTCCATGCAGCCATGACCCTCTAGGATTTCTATGCAATAAAATTAAGGAACAGACCTAGAGATCACAATAGGGGCCCTCAAAATTAGGACTTGAAGTGTAAGGTGAGTAAACTTTCTATTCCCTCATTTGATGGTTCCAGTAAGTGCACTGCTAGATCATGGGTGTAAAAGTTGGATAGTTATTTCCAACTCAACCTGATGTTGGAATAAGAGGCAATTAAGTATGCCACTTTGAATTTGGAGGGTGAGGCTCATGAGTGGTGGTATCATGGGCTGGTTACCTTGGGCCATGCCAGTATCACATCATACTTGGACTTTACTTAGAAACTGATGGATCGATTTGACTAGAAGGATCTAGAACTTCACTTCAGAGAGTTGGCACAACTCAAACAAAGTGGTATAGTAGATGCATATATTGTTGAGTTTCAGAGACTCTTGGTTATGGTTTTAGAGGTGTCAGAGCATAGGTTAATCATGTTGTTCATTGAGGGTCTTTCTAAGCCACTCCGTGGGTGGATGAAGGCCTTCAAACCAGAATCCCCGCAGGACGCGATTATATGGGCTCGTGATATGGAGCATTTAGTTCCCAAGAGTAAGTTTCCATCGAAACCTTTCATACCTCAGAAAAAATAAGGATAAAAAAACCCTTTCAGAAAGAGCGGCCTAAGAAGAAAGACAACCATTTTTTTGTGATTTTCATTATTTTGCTTTCTCTTTTTCATGTAAAGCTAACTACCCCTGTTTGATATTCGTTTTCAGGCAGTCGATGAATAACAGGGTCTGAAAGTCAGTCATCCTGGCAAGCCTAATCATATCTAAGTTGAACGGTACCATTTGCTAGCCTTTGTCACTACATCTGATGATTTTTTGAAAGCCGGAACGGAGCTGATGAAGAGATTTTGAATGTTCTTTGGAAAATGCGAAAAAATTCTAAGGCATGAGAAGTTGGGTACCCTTCTTGGCCGGGAGCATCCAAGTCTTCCAGACTTAGCCAAAATTCTGATATTTTCAATTTTCTTGTGACTTTCTTCATTTTGCGTGTTTTTTCCCTTGTTCGATCTGCAATATTTGCCGTTTGACTGATCCTCGACATTGGATGGTGGATTCATTGAAGAGCTTGAACATAACTGAGGTGATCTCCAACTTTTGCCAACCCTAAAACTGCTTTTGACTGCTTTGAATGGATCTGAATTGGGTTGATGGGGAAGATTTGCATGTTTTTTTGAGAAACACGGAAAATAAACTAAGGCATGAAACCTTGGGTGCCCTTCTTGGCCAAGGATGCCCGAGATCACCAGAGTTGGAATATTTTTGAGGATTTTCAACTTTTTCAGTTTCCCGTTCATTGCCTTGCAAGCTGCATTCACCGTTTTGCATGGAAACTGAAAAATAGTCTAAGGCATTGACAGCTAGGCACCTTGATTGGACAGGGGCGCCTAACATCTCCAATGTTAGAAATTTTTTCGCAATTTTCGCAATTTTCAAATTCCCGTCCTTCGTTCACTGTTTCTCGTGCATCTTTCGAGATTTTACGTCATTTGTGCAGCATGGAGACCTTTAATCTGACACCTGGCAGTTGACCATCCTCCATTGACCTCGTAGCTCATGTTTTACCTTCTGAAAAAGAAGAATAGACCCAACAAAGAAATATTGATATTTTGATGATTCTGACTGGACTAGCTTGATCGGGAAGTATTTTCAACCAATCAAAATCAGTTTGAGCCCTGGAAATGAAAATTCTATTTTTAGAAAATTTTGCCAGTGTCCATTTGAGAAGAAACCAAGACAACCTCGACTCAAGTCTATTTTAGAAACTTTCTATTTTTAGAAATTTTCCTAAAAAGTTAGGCCGAAAATTGAAATCTGGGTTTTGTAGAAAATTTCGTTCTGAAGATACCTAGATCATTAGATTTTGAAAAATCAGAGTTTTTTACCAACATGCATGAATCCCTAAAAATTAGGGGTCGACATGCAAATTTCTATTTTTTAAATTTTTTCGACAATTTCTACAAGACTCTTTACTCTTCTTTCAAAATGCCTTAATGACGAATATTTTTTAATTTTGGGCATTACATGTTGCACAATCAATTGCAAGATATGGAAACCCTAATGTACACACTACCCTATTTTTTGGCCATATGCTTTACTTCCTCATTGCTTGCACACCCCTTTTGTATGCTGCTAGACAACCATTGGATCTGTATGACTTGTGCAATACACTATTTCATTAATAATTGGAATTGTATGACTTGTGTTTGTTGTTATATAATTGAGTTCATTTCTTGCTATGATTATACGATATGGCTTTCATTGACGCCTATGCTCTTTTATGTTGTAGACCTTGTGACCCTATGTCCAGACAATTAAATGAATGCGATTATTCATTTATATGAAGCAACTAGTTGGTTATTGCACAACAAAGTGCCATAATAGGACAATGTACTAAATACGTATAGATTTTTGCTTCCATATACAAGTATAGAATTGGTAGAGGGAGTCTCATCTATTAAGGTTTGGAGAGATCCAAGGATATAAGGACAAAATGTCTTATCCAAAATTCTATAGCAAAGAGGGTTTAGTAGGTATTTTGTAATTCAAGATTTTGGTTTTGTTGGAGTTGAAATGGCTTAAAATATAAAATTCTTCCAAGTTTGAGTATGCCATTGTTGAATGTGCGGCTATATTTTTTGAAAAAATCCTTGGACATGACATTTGAAATATGGTATTGCTAGGGAAGGACAAACGATTTTGAAGCAAAACCGTATTGTAGTACCAAGGATGGTAGAAACTTCTTTGATGCTAGGTAGTAACTCCAAGCATGCAGTGGTAAAAGGCACAAAAAAGGTGGGTTTACTGGAATGTCCCCTAGTTTACTAATCTTAGAAAAGCATAAGAACTATATTAAGACCCATAATGAATTTTATACAAACATAATTTAACTCAAGAAAATTGGTTCAAATCCTATATATATATATATATCATGTAAAAACATAGGATTCAATGTTTAGTTCTTTCAATTTACATAATTTTAGAAAGAGATAAATAACTATGTTATCAACTAGGGAATTACTATTTTGAACATGAAAAGATTGCTATTTGTCTCCCTAACCTTGTGGGATGGTAGATTTACTGTGCCAAGGGTGCGTGCACCATCTCGAGTTGGACACCCTCAAGGATTAGTTATCCGTCTTGGGCTTCGTCCAACAGGATTTACCCGCTTTTCCCTTCCACACACTCCCTATCCTCATCAACCGTTACGACAAAGTTTTCGGTCGAGGTCTATCTTTCAAGATAAGAACCATAATCGTTTGTTGAGACACAATAATTGCTGCAAGCAATATTATTGCGTCTAAGAATGACATCCAAAATTTGTATATATGAAATTCACTTACGCTGTAGAGATGACTCAACATATAGACACGTATATCTATTCAACTATAAGATAATACTTATAGATAATAAGCATAACACAGGAGTAATTAATATATATACATACTATGTAACTGTAGACCCTTCCCTAGAAATAACAATTGTAAACATCATTCAGCAACATACAATAATGATCATGAACTCACCACTGTCGCTGCTTATTCCCGGTTGATCCATATGTAGATCTCAGTCAACCATCTTTCCTCCAGGTAGTAGCGAATCCTTTTATGACTCACCTTGGTTGTGTATCGTATGTATTGCATTAATCATATAAACCCTGGTAAATGACCGAGTGGCTCTCTAAGGGTGCCCAGGTCTGCAAGTAGAAGTGTATATTCCTCCAATCTTCCTCCATGGTCTTCCCCTTGTTGTTCCCATCTTTTTTTCCTTCCTCATTTATCATTTATACCTTCATGCTTGAATAGAGAGGATGTGTCCATTCAAATGGTAATGCTCCTTTGTTAAGCGATCCTTATTAGTTTATTGCTTATATATTAATCGCTGTCTATATTTAAGCGCTTCCATAATTAATCATTGCTCCTTATCTTATTCAAAGATCGTTGCCTATTATCGTAACACAGTTCAGTGCCATCCTTGACTCAACAATATTATACGCTAATAATATCAATTGCCCAGACTAAGATTTATTTGATATCATAAGGCTCTCGATAATTCTCAGCAGTTTGCGATTATAGGACTCACGATAAGCAAGTGACGTGATATCCACAATATGCTACGGTAATGTGGCAGCGATGACTAAGCAAACCGGTCAGTAGGCATAATACACGACTCTCACCTGATAGTCTCCAAACCTCCGATGAATGCTACAGTTTGTGATAATAGCCATCAACAATACCATCCCTTTCTCCTCACTCCAATCAAAAAGACCTTGGCAGTGATATCTTACCAAACACTGAGATGACAGTCAATAGAAAAATCGATTCATCCAATAATGTATGGTTGCCCGTCTTCACTTGTCCTTGAGTTACTTGAACATTGTACTTCAATAATAATCTTTGACTATTGAACAACTCTCTAATAGTATCGATGTTGTCTCGATGGAGAGCAACAATAGGACTAGAGAAATGATACAGAGCCCAACTACCCCATTAACGTAAATGTGGCGACTTCCTTTTATAATATGCCACTGCTTCTTATAGAGATGCCTAATATCAGGATAACAATCGCTTAAATCAATATCGTCTTCAAGGGATTTTGGATGACCTCATAACAAATATCATTGATTACCGAATCTCCAAAATATGTGATAATATAGCGCCTACAAGGACTCAAGGTATATTATATGAGCCGCTCCAAATATTATCGCCTCCTTTTCATAAGCATTCGATATTCAACAATAGGTGACGCTAAAGAAGGTTTACAAGCTTTCGATGGTTACCGGACATGGAGTAAGGAAGATGTAATTAATTTATATTCGTATTTTAATATTTATTATATCATAACGATTATAACACTTAAATTGTTAGTATTTATAATTTAATTTTTATAATAATTATAATTATGATATTGTCCTTGACAATCATAATTATAATGACATCGAATGTTTAATATTTTAAATTTTATTATTTTACCATTACGATTACGGGGACATGACATTTACCCTTGCTTAAGAACAGAGCTGAGAGGTTTCCCACATTAGTGAAGCTCAATTGGGAAAGCCTTCTAGCGACAAAGTCTCACACATGGGGGGCCATTAAGCTTGAGGACCATGAGTTGAAGGTGGTGTTGGGAAGAGGTTGAGGTGGATAATATTCTCTAGATGCCATATATTTGTGCTCAAGAGTTTGAACCTTATATTGTTAGAATAGTCTCAAGTTACCATTAAGATAAGCAATGTTCATTTGTCAAGTACCAAGGACAAGGAAATCAAAATCACATAGACCACAAAAGATTTCACACAATTATTTGGTGTATCTGGTGTGCCTTAACATGGGTTGGCGGTTGGAAAATTGATAGGGAGCATCTAGGTTATGCAGACACAAAAAGATCATATTGTGAAGCATTTATGCTGTGTAGATTTGATTGCAAATGAGTTGGTGCAAATGGGCAAAGGGCAAAGGGGCATTGAGAAAGAATACCTAATGTAAGAGAAATTATGATGTCACTTGAATGTGATCCAATGTTAGTTGGTGGTTGCCACATGAGCAATTGACATTGTTGTGTGGATGACTGACTACATGCTTAAATTGGGGCAAAATTTTGTTTACCAAGATTTATGAGTTCCTCTCCTTGTCATATAAAGGCTTTTATATGAAACAACATGCTATTGATTTGTTCTTGAACTCATTGTACTCATTGTACTCACTTGGTTGTGGAGGCAGAATTCATTCCAAATGATGCATATGATTTGAGTTGGTTATCAATATTCAGATGGAGACACCATGTTATTATGTTGAAAAATCTAAGTAAGTTTGTACAATGACAAAAAAGAGGAATTAGGTTGTGGAGGTAGCCACTTTAGAGGAAGATGAGTTAGAAGAGTTGGAAAAATAAGCTGATGAAGATGGAGGTGGACACACAGTTGGGTGATAAAAAATTAGACTACTACTTCTTCACTTGAGGAGCTCAGACAATTACTTGTCACCATCGCAGCATTGAGGAGTAAGCTAGAAGACCAATAGACCCATTTTCAGGAACAACTTGGGGAATAAACTCATTTCACATGAACACAAGCAAAGAAGGTTGTTGAGTACAAAGGAAAATTAATGGTAGCTAAGCAGGAGATTGTGCAAGAAAAGGACAATGTTCAAGAAGCTTCACGGATGGGGAAGTTTTTGCATTAATGAGTACTTGTGGTAGAAAAGCTCCCACAATAAAGAACATCTGAGATTTATGCCTTTCGTGCAGAATTGAAGCAGCTAAAGGAAGAAAGGGAAGCCTCTTCAGTATCACCACCCATTGGAAGCTTCATTACCTCCAGGAATGACCTCTTCTTGACCCCTTCTCTTGCTTCTTTAAAAGTTGTTTTTGTTGTTATTATTGTTGGAAGGAACTTTGACTTGTCTAACAAGGAAGTTAATGTAGACCATGAAAATAAATAAATGTATTATTTTTATAAGCTGATGTTATTATGTTAATCCTTGTCAGCATTATGTGGTGATTTAACAAATTTAGGTCCAGGTGTTGGCAGTTATTGTAACCAACAACTGAAAGTTTTGTTATTCAAATAGCAAGGCCTACGTCAGTGTAGGGGCATTGTCTATCAAATCCTCTTTGTACCTGTTGGCGTTTCAAATCGCACCTCTGGAATGTGTTCTGGAAATGGACAGCTATGTGCAGTAAACTGTTCTTTGAATTAGGAAGGGAAGCTCCCTCTTTTGCTGAGTTGCATAAAGAAAGTAATCTAAACTTAATTACACCTATCTTTTTGGTTCAGCTGCGAGAACACAAGGTTATAGAACACTAGATGTTGCGGCTGAGGTTTTCCCTTTAATGAAACTAGACAGCTGCAACTTAACCTACGCTTAAAATGTTTCTGCCCTCTCAAGTAAATGCAGAGCAAGAGAGTTTAGAAATGGACGAGTTTGATTTTTGAAAAAGATACTTGAATTAACTGTTCTTCAACATACATTTTAAGGCAAGCTGAAAAAGAGATCATAAAAGTATTACGGAAATATGAGACTTTTATTTCAAGGCAGACAAAGCACGCTCAAGATTTTATTTACTCATACTTCTAACACAAAAACAAATAGACTAAAATTTGAGATATTTATATCGGGGCAGACAAAGCACGCTCAAGATTTTATTTACTAAAGTTTCTGGAACAAGGATTACAACTTCGGGACAGCAAGTTGTAGCAACACGCTTGCAACATGTGATCAACCTAATTATAATCAACACAACACATGCACTAAACAAGAAGTTGCAACTAAAGAGGCACGCAAACTTGCTCTTTACACAAAGTGAACAATACTGAATAACAAAGAGAAGGTACTAAAGACACTTATGTCTTGTTATCACAAGCACGGTTCAAGTAAAATGAGCAAACACTGCTCTTATTTATAACTAAGCAGAGGAGTAAGGAACCCTAAAATCTCCTTGCTTTTACAACTACTACTTGCCAACATGCAAGCTTTATTTCTAAACCTAAAGAAGACTAAAACATCTAAACCCTAAGAAATCGTCTAAAATAGGAAATGCCAACTCATTACATTTGTTTTCCTTCTTTTTCAAAGAATGGATAAGAATTGAGACAAGAATAGAAAGAAAGCGTGAGATAAGAATGGAAAGAAAGCTTGGAGAAAGCTTCTAGAAGATTGCCGCTTTAAATCTCTCACACATCCGCTAAAAAGCGTGAAACTACCTATCTATCAGGACCATTGATACTATCTTTAGCCATATTCCGCTTTTCTAAGATCTTCTCCTCTGTTGCAATCAAACTTAGAAAATCTTTGACATCTTCAGCTTCTTTATGAGTTATGTTCTTGAAAAACATCTCTGTCTCAAAAGATGACTCACTAATTGATAACTTTATGCATTAAGACACTTCTCTTGATTCTCCCACGGAAGAGTTTTGCACAACTTTTTGTGACACTTGTCCTTTTGCTCATACCACTCCCTCTACACGTTCTTCAACTGAGATGATGAGGTTTTATGTCCACAATGGTACTAAAAAACACTTCCCAACATCCGTTCAGGTTATTATGATGTAACACTTGTTTGGCTTTGAATTCGATGGGAGAGTGCTTTATGCTGAAAATCATGAAGATTGACTGTAAACTTGACTATGCTCTGACAAGCTCAACACAAACCCTAAAAATAACTTGCTGATTTTCTTCACCAAATGGATGAATTTTTTGGAATTTTTTTCTGAGACATGGGTTTTGTTTAGAATTTCGTTACAAGCAAATCCAAATCGTTCGTTTTTGAAAATTTTGAGTGAAGACTGAAAAAGCAGCAAACCCTATTTTTTTTCTCCGAAAAAGTAGAAAAAGCTGGCATCTGGGTATTGTTCATGAGCACATTTTGGATGAACCCAGTTGATTAGATTTTGAAAACCTCGAAGTTTCACTGAAAAAGTAGGCACTTGAAGTTTCACTGAAAAAGTAGGCACTTGAAGTTTCACTGAAAAAGCTGTGACATGGGTTTTGTCTAGAAGAAGGTTTGGTATAGACCTAGAAGATTGGAAGTTGTAAATTTTGAAGTTTTCTCTGACATGCAAAATAAAAAGCAGCTGTTGCAACCTTGAGAAGATTCTTCAAAAATTATCCAAAAAATCGAACTAGTATAAACCAGCTCGCTGAAAATTGAAAGTAATGGCCTCTTTCTTCAAAGATTTGATGTTCTGATGAGAAAATATGAAAGAGGAGGTCTTCTTTGATTGCTCTGATCTGAAATTTAATGAGAAACTGGCAAGTTAGGGTTCTTGAATCTTGAAAAATATGAGTCTGAAGTTGCTGGTTTGTTTCTCTTTGAAAGCACCTACAATAAAATATGAAAAATAATACATAGAGGTGTCTTTAAATAAGTTTTTGCTTTGAAAACAGCTTCTCAAACCCTAATCTTGAAGAAACCCTAAACCTAATTCATGCCTTGAGCAAAGGCGTCTTTCTCTTCTCTTTGAAATTTTGAAATTTTCAAAAATAAACTAAGGCATGAAGAAATGGGCCCCCTTCTTGAGGTATGGCGCCCAGTCTCCCCAGACTTAGCCAAATTTCTATCATTTTCAGCTTTTGTTCACTTTCTGACCCTGCTTCAACTTTGTCTCCCGGCCTCCGGATTTATCCAATGAACGAACTGATTCTTCTATCGCGGAGCCTAATCACATCTAACAACTTTGTTTTGGAGACGTGATCTGCTAAAAACTTCATTTGTCCCTTCGAAATGTCAAGTGCCTATCCTTGATAAGGGCACCCATTTCTTCTAGTGTTAGCCATTTTCATGATCTTCAATCTTTATGCTTGTCTTCTGACCTTCAGATGATTTCACTATTCCGGGTGCTGTACTTGTCAGATTGACTGGCTATCAGGTTCACCGGATAGCTGAGAAGAATCTAGAAGGGGTCTTCTGGATCACCCATTTTCGGAAACTGGCTTCTAGCGGCCTTAAATCCTAGGCGCCCTTCTCCTTCAGGGACGCCCATAGCTTCTAGTGTTAGTTTTTATTTTTGAATTTTCACTGTTGCTTTCAACTTTCTGCCATTCCTCACACTTTTCCTCCTCTGTTCATGTTGCGACATTTGATGACTGCCTCCTTCGACGGACATGCTGAGGATTGCGTTGGATAGCTTGATCAAGTCTGACGAAGTCACGTTGGAGATGCCTTCAACAAATTCTATCATTTGACTTCTTAAAAACTTGGGCGCCCTTCTTCTCTAGGGGCGCCCATGTTGAGCAGACTTAGTAACTTTTCTGCAAATTTCAAAATCCTTCCTCGTTTGATGTGCCTTCTTTGTCTCGGCTGCCGGAAACGAAAATTTTCCTAAGGCATAGGAGTATGGGCGCCCTTCTTGACTGGAGGCGCCTGGATTCACCAGAGTTAGCCAATTTTTTGCATTTTTCAACTTTTTCAGCTTCTACTCTCCTTTCTTCGTTTTTCCTCGTTTTTCATGCACATTCTTTGTTGACAGTTTCTGCTTGACGCTTGAATGTCTGATTCTGACACGTGGCAGCTGATTGACCTCCATTGATAACCTTGATTCTCCAGAAGAAGTTTTTGAAAAAGCAGAATAGATGCAGTAGGGTAAAACTGATCCTTTTGTGATTCTGACTGCACCAGCCTGATGAGGAAGTATTTTAAGCCAATCAAAATCAGTCTCAAGCCTAGAAGACAAACTTTCTATTTTTAGAAAATTTTGCAAGTATCCATTTCGAAAGAAACCCAGAAAAAGTTTCTATTTTTAGAAAACTACTAAAAATAGAAATTTTCTTAAAATTTAGGGATGTAAAACTGAAATTTGGGTTTTGTTGATTTGATCAATCTGAACTTACCCAAATTGTCAGATTTTGAAAATTTCAAGGTTTTGACCCCCATGCAAGACATAGAAACCCCAATTTTGACCTTTTTGACAGATTTAACAGTATTTGGACTCATTTCGTCAAAATGCCTAAGTGTAGCAAAATTTTTAATTTTGGGGTACAACATTGGCTCCGTCTGGGGACCATGTTAGATATTTTCGGCATAGGAGAACCGTAGAATCTCTGGATTTTCAGCTTAGACCAGTGCCTTGTCCATTGGGTAGCGAAGTCAGCATTACATCCTAATCACCTATTGCAAAACGTTTTCCTAAGTCACCTATGAGCGGACTTCCTAGGATCATCTAATAGTTGGACTTTCCTAGAAATTACCTAAAACAAGACTCTTAATCACCTAAAACACGACGAAACTGTTACGAGAAAGGGAAACACGACATTACGAAGGGAAAAATTACAGAAAGGGGAAACACATTACGAAAACAGAAAGAAAATTATTTACAAAGTTTGTCACTTCTGCCTGAAAGGCTTCACTTCTCTTCTCATTGGTATTGCAGGAGACAAATCTTTTGGGATGAAGATTCTTAGATCCTCATATATCCAGGCAAAGGCACCTTGACTAATATCTTCATACGCCCAAGCAAAGGCTCCCTGACAAAAGTCAAAATACGATGCAAAGAGGGAAGCAGGTTCCAATGAGTCACCAACTTTGTTGTTGTTCATCCTCTGGATGTCTCTGATGTCGAACTTCGGGATGTCCTTGATGTCGATCTCTTCAAACCAATCGATCACATTCCAAACCCGATTTCTATAATGCCGCAGATGATCCTCTCTGACTTGGAAATATCCTTTGATTGGCTCATCGATCAGCTCCACATCCCCTTTAACACATAGGAGTTCAATTCCCATGTCTCTGGCATTCTTGAGGCCTAACAAAAGCACCTCTTTCTCAGCTTCAGTGAATTCCGATTGCTGCAATTCTTTGGGGGGAATGATCATTATCCCTTCTTCCGAACGTATGGCTGAACAACCCCCATCCAAATGCATTGTCCATAACTTCGTATCATCTGTCAGTTTTCTTTCAGAACAATCAATGTCGTGGTCTTCAATTTCTATTTCTGACAGCGTCACGCAATTGCTTTGATATAGTTGGGCTGGGGGGGTTGGAATTTTCACCACTATGAACTGGGATTTGGGCTCAGGTTCTATCTTGATTCTACCTTCCTTCACAGGAATGGTTGCAGACGACCAATCTAATTGCATTGCTCCACCAAGATCCCTGCAGAAGCTCCGACTCAATAACATCCCGTAGCTTGCTAGGACATCAGCCACTAGAACATTCATCTTTATCTTTTTCTCTGGGCAAGCTACCAATCTCACTTGAGCGTCTTCCAATTGTCCAACCAATGACACTGACTTAGACTCAAGTGAATAACACTCATCCTGAGTTTCTGTACATGAGAGTTCCAATGCGTTCATCACTTGTAGAGGCATGATGTTGTCTGAAGCTCCTGAATCAATGATACAATTGTTCAATTTAAACCCTCCTATATACAAAGATATATAGAAAGGCTTAGGCTTTTCTTTTATTGGAATAGATGACTCGAGCAATGTAGGTTGCATTGAAGCTTCTTTCTTTACATGTATTATTTTGTCCAGCTGCTCAGGATGATCACGAAGATACTCCAGCTGTGAAATCTGCACCTTAGTCTTCATCATGGAGTTTACAATTTCAAAATTTGCTAAGGATGGGTCCTGAGCAACTGCTTGCTTAGCTTGTTCTTCAGCTCTTGGCCTTTCTTCTTCTTCCTTCTGCACCTTCAAGTGTTGAGTACGTGTGAACGCAGGCGCTGAAGGTCTTTTGTGATTTCCTTCAAGAGAGTAGTGGCAAAGGTCTTCTTGCTCTTCAATAATGGGTTCAAAATACCCTGCTGTGGAGTCACCATCGAAGTTGTCCGTCTGTGGTGAGACAACATTCGAACTTGATGTAGGGACAAAACTGGAACTGGGTGTAGCTTTAGTATATCCCATAATCTGATTCATTCTTACATTTTAAGGACATGTAGAGCCGGTATGTGCATCGGTGTCATGGAAAGAACAAAATACTGCATTTTGTGCTGCTTCAATCATTGGTCTCGGTGGAGGTGCTGGCAACCGTGGCTGAAAATCATTTCTCTTTGGCTGGTACGACTGCTGAACTGGAGATTTGATAGAATCTATTTTCATCAAGCCGGAAGTAATCATATTATCCTCCAACTCGATGGCATGTTCTTGCGCATCCATCAATTCTATGTGTCTCTCTGTCTTGAGAAAGAAGGCTATCTTTGATGGAAGAGCGTTTATGAAGCAGCTCATCAAAATCTCTGGTGATGGATTAAGTGTAGAAGAAAGGCGTGTAACAAGACGATTAAATCTTGCTACAAATTCCCTCATGCTCGTTGTGCTCCATCTTTGAATTTGCAAGTTGGGCAAACAACCAATGACTGTCTTCAGCGGGCTTGAATCTCGCCAAGAATTTGTCGCTCACAATTGCCCAGCTTGTGATAATGCCTGGATCTAGGTGATTGAACCAATCAGCAGCATTCCCAACAAGAGTCTCCACAAAGAGACGTATTGCAATGTCCTCATGAGCCACATGCAAAACGCCGCAAGCCGTTGAGAAGGCTGAAATATGATCATCAAGATGTTGAGTTCCATTGCCGTGAAACCGCGGAAAGTGCTTCCTTGACCCCTTAGGTAATTCATGATATTCCTGCAAAGCCAAAGGTCCAATGATGTTACCCCAAGGTAATGGGGGTGATCGTCTTAGATTCCTACCGATATTATTGTTATCACCCATTGCTCCTAGCTGGATCACACAATAGGGTGCCAGATGGTAATTCTCGTGTCATAAAGTGTAAGCTTTCTTGAAGTTCTATGCCTCGTGCCCCACGGTGGGCGCCAAAAAACTGTTGGCGTTTCAAATCGCACCTCTGGAATGCGTTTTGGAAACGAACAGCTATGTGCAGTAAACTGCTCTTCGAATTAGGAGGGGAAGCTCCCTCTTTTGCTGAGTTGCATAAAGAAAGTAATCTAAACTTAATTACGCCTATCTTTTTGGTTCAGCTGCGAGAACACTAGATGTTGCGACTGAGGTTTTCCCTTTAATGAAACTAGATAGCTACAACTTAATCTACGCTTAAAACGTTTCTACCCTCTCAAGTAAATGCAGAGCAAGAGAGTTTAGAAATGGATGAGTTTGATTTTTGACAAAGATACTTGAATAAACTATTCTTCAACATACATTTTAAGGCAAGCTGAAAAAGAGATCATAAAAGTATTACGGAAATATGAGACTTTTATTTCAAGGTAGACAAAGCATGCTCAAGATTTTATTTACTCATACTTCTAAAACAAAAACAAATAGACTAAAATTTGAGATATTTATATCGGGGCAAACAAACAAAGCTCAAGATTTTATTTACTCAAGTTTCTGGAACAAGGATTACAACTTCGGGACAACAAGTTGTAGCAACACGCTTGCAACATTCGATCAACCTAATTATAATCAACACAACACATGCGCTAAACAAGTATTTGCAGCTAAAGAGGCATGCAAACTTGCTCTTTACACAAAGTGAACAATACTGAATAACAAAGAGAAGGTACTAAAGACACTTATGTCTTGTTATCACAAGCACGGTTAAAGTAAAATGAGCAAACACTGCTCTTATTTATAACTAAGCAGAGGAGCAGGGAACCCTAAAATCTCCTTGCTTTTACAACTACTACTTGCCAACATGCAAGCTTTATTTCTAAACCTAAAGAAGACTAAAACATCTAAACCCTAAGAAAGCATCTAAAATAGAAAATGCCAACTCATTACATTTGTTTTCCTTCTTCAAAAAATGGATAAGAATTGAGACAAGAATAGAAAGAAAGCGTGAGATAAGAATGGAAAGAAAGCTTGGAGAAAGCTTCTAGAAGATTGCCACTTTAAATCTCTCACACATCCGCCAAAAAGCGTGAAACTACCTCTTTATCAGGACCATTGATACTATCTTTAGCCATATTCCGCTTTTCTAAGATCTTCTCCTCTGTTGCAATCAAACTTAGAAAATCTTTGACATCTTCAGCTTCTTTATGAGTTATGTTCTTGAAAAACATCGCTGTCTCAAAAGATGACTCACTAATTGATAACTTGGCGGCTCTGCAATTTTATGCATTAAGACACTTCTCTTGATTCTCCCACGGAAGAGTTTTGCACAACTTTTTGTGACACTTGTCCTTTTGCTCATACCACTCCCTCTGCACGTTCTTCAACTGAGATGATGACGTTTTATGTCCACAATGGTACTAAAAAACACTTCCCAACATCCGTTTAGGTTATTATGATGCAACACTTGTTTGGCTCTGAATTCGATGGGAGAGTACTCTATGCTGAAAATCATGCAGATTGACTGTAAACTTGACTATGCTCTGACAAGCTCAACACAAACCCTAAAAATAACTTGCTGATTTTCTTCACCAAACGGATGAATTTTTTGGAATTTTTTCTGAGACATGGGTTTTGTTTAGAATTTCGTTACAAGCAAACCCAGATCGTCCATTTTTGAAAATTTTGAGTGAAGACTGAAAAAGCAGCAAACCCTATTTTTTTTCTCTGAAAAAGCAAAAAAAGCTGGCATCTGGGTATTGTTCATGAGCACATTTTGGATGAACCCAGTTGATTAGATTTTGAAAACCTCGAAGTTTCACTGAAAAAGCAGGCACTTGAAGTTTCACTGAAAAAGCTGTGACATGGGTTTTGTCTAGAAGAAGGTTTGGTATAGACCTAGAAGATTGGAAGTTGTAAATTTTGAAGTTTTCTCTGACATGCAAAATAAAAAGCAACTGTTGCAACCTTGAGAAAATTCTTCAAAAATTATCCAAAAGATCGAACTAGTATAAACCGGCTCGCTTAAAATTGAAAGTAATGGCCTCTTTCTTCAAAGATTTGATGTTCTGATGAGAAAATTTGAAAGAGGAGGTCTTCTTTGATTGCTCTGATCTGAAATTTAATGAGAAACTGGCAAGTTAGGGTTCTTGAATCTTGAAAAATATGAGTCTGAAGTTGCTGGTTTGTTTCTCTTTGAAGGCACCTACAATAAAATATGAAAAATAATACATAGAGGTGTCTTTAAATAAGTTTTTGCTTTGAAAACAGCTTCTCAAACCCTAATCTTGAAGAAACCCTAAACCTAATTCATGCCTTGAGCAAAGGCGTCTTTCTCTTCTCTTTGAAATTTTGAAATTTTCAAAAATAAACTAAGGCATGAAGAAATGGGCCCCCTTCTTGAGGTATGGCGCCCAGTCTCCCCAGACTTAGCCAAATTTCTATCATTTTCAGCTTTTGTTCACTTTCTGACTCTGCTTCAGCTTTGTCTCCCGGCCTTTGGATTTATCCGATGAACGAACTGATTCTTCTATTGTGGAGCCTGATCACATCTAACAACTTTGTTTTGGAGACGTCATCTGCTAAAAACTTCATTTGTCCCTTCGAAATGTTAGGTGCCTATCCTTGATAAGGGCGCCCATTTCTTCCAGTGTTAGCCATTTTCATGATCTTCAATCTTTATGCTTGTCTTCTGACCTTCAGATGATTTCACTATTCTAGGTGCTGTACTTGTCAGATTGACTGGCTATCAAGTTCACTAGATAGTTGAGAAGAATCTGGAAGGGGTCTTCCGGATCACTCATTTTCGGAAATTGACTTCTGGTGGCCTTAAATCCTAGGCGCCCTTCTCCTTCAGGGACACGCATAGCTTCTAGTGTTAGTTTTTATTTTTGAATTTTCATTGTTGCTTTCAACTTTCTGCCATTCCTCACACTTTTCCTCCTCTGTTCATGTTGCGACATTTGATGACTGCCTCCTCCGAAGGACATGCTGAGGATTGCGTTGGATAGCTTGATCAAGTCTGACGAAGTCACGTTGGAGATGCCTTCAACAAATTCTATCATTTGACTTCTTAAAAACTTGGGCGCCCTTCTTCTCCAGGGGCGCCCATGTTTACCAGTGTTAGAATATTTTCATCCTTTTTCACTTCAGAGTTCTAAACACCTCTCATCATGGCCCCTGTTTGATTTGGCTTTGCCGGAAACTGAGTGATCTAACGAGCTGATGAAGACACCCGCTACGAAGCTGACGAGAATCTGAACAACGTTGCCTGGGAGAGCCAATCTTAACTTCATCATCTGACCTTCCAAAAAGATGGGCACCCTTCTTCTCCAGGGGCGCCCATGTTGAGCAAACTTAGTAACTTTTCTGCAAATTTCAAAATCCTTCCTCGTTTGACGTGCCTTCTTTGTCTCGGCTGTCGAAAACGAAAATTTTCCTAAGGCATAGGATTATGGACGCCCTTCTTGACTGGAGGCGCCTGGATTCACCAGAGTTAGCCAATTTTTTGCATTTTTCAACTTTTTCAGCTTCTACTCTCCTTTCTTCGTTTTTCCTCGTTTTTCATGCACATTCTTTGTTGACAGTTTCTGCTTGATGCTTGAATGTTTGATTCTGACACCTGGCAGCTGATTGACCTCCATTGATAACCTTGATTCTCCAGAAGAAGCTTCTGAAAAAGCAGAATAGACGTAGTAGGGTAAAACTCATCCTTTTGTGATTCTGATTGCACCAGCCTGATGAAGAAGTATTTCAAGCCAATCAAAATCAGTCTCAACTCTAGAAGACAAACTTTCTATTTTTAGAAAATTTTGCAAGTATCCATTTCGAAAAAAACCTAGAAAAAATTTATATTTTTAGAAAACTGCTAAAAATAAAAATTTTCTTAAAATTTAGGGATGTAAAACTGAAATCTGGGTATTGTTGATTTGATCAATCTGAACTGACCCAAATTGTCAGATTTTGAAAATTTCAAGGTTTTGACCCCCATGCAAGACATAGAAACCCCAATTTTGACCTTTTTGACAGATTTAACAGTATGTGGACTCATTTCTTCAAAATGCCTAAGTGTAGCAAAAATTTTAATTTTTGGGTACAACAGTACCAAGCAGTTTTATATTGAACATTGCCTATATATAAATCTTTGATCATTTCTATAATCTTTATGTTGTGAAACTACTCTTGTTACTATTGCAATTAATGTTCTTTGGTAGTGTAGATTTTTAATAGTGAACAATTATCAAAAAACTTATAAGGTTCAGTTCTGGGACTGACATTTTTTGGTCTTAAGCTCGATAGTTTTCCAAATGTTGATTTCATTGTGAACTTGCATGGAACGGTGCTGAGTAACTTATGTGGTTAATGCTGAGTACTGTTCGAGTGAACTCCAATCTTTACAGCCTACTTGATGAAAATCCTAAATAAATAAAAAATAAGTTTTACTTTTAAGACAGTTTTGTCACATAATGGAAATGTAATTACAAACATAAAATGAATTAATATTTTTAAACAGTATTTAGACATGGGAACTGGAAGACGAGAAAGCATATGATCAATAGAGTCTCTTGCTCATTGATATTTTTTTTTGCTAGCTGCAGTTTTTATAACTCCTTTATGTTTAATTTTGAAATTTTTCCTTGCCTGTCACTGAATTCTATACTTGTACTAAATACAACATTTAAGGTGTGTAATAGGCAATTGAAGCAGCCATTGAATGGAATCTAAGTGAGGTTGAAGCTGGAGCACAGGGAGAACACAAAATTCAGCGTGGTTACATGCCTGTGACAACATATAGCTGCCACTATATTCGTGATAATGCTTTCAAAAAAGCAATTGATGACTTCTTAGCTCGTGAAACTCCTCAGGTCAGTTGAAAAATTCAGACATTTGTTAAAATTTCTTTTGTAACTATGTAGATCTGCCAGTTTTATGACCTTCACACTCATGCTAGTAAAGAGATGCATTTTAAATTTAATTTTTGAAATTTTTGCTACAGTTTTTACCCTCTTTAATGTCTATCAGCTCTGCTGTTTCAACTTCCCATTAAAATCAAGGAAGCTTTTGAGCTCATTAAAATTAGAGTTGGTTAATTTTAAGTTGCAACACAGTGGAAGAGGAAGTTCTTTTTGCATGAAAATGTTTATCTTTCGTACCACATATATTTTTTATTATGCTGATGAAACTCTCAAGTGAATAGATTTCTTGCTAGCCTTTCCAAATTCTCATCATAATAAGACAACCTTGAACCATAGTTGAAAAACTTCTGACTAGATATGGACTTGGAAGCCCAAAATTTTGACTCAAACTCCAGACTTGGCCAAAAAAAAGAAAGAAACAGAGACTTAATTACATTTATAAAAAGAAGAGAGAAATTAATGCATTTAGAGAAAACATAAGTCTATTTTGATTGTCAATTTGTCATGACCCTCAAATGCTCAAATTTTGAAATTTCAAAGCTTCAAAGTCAAACAAAACATTGGATCATATTACTATCTATAAAAATATGTATAATAATTGTTTAACTTTGAAAATGGCATATGTCATAAACAACCAAATGCAATCCACATGCTCTTCTTCCCCATCTTAGTACTAGTACTTTTGAGCCTCGAATTAGAAGGTAAATCGATATCAACATGAGGAATGACTGTTTCTTCAAATAGGTTTGTCTTCCTCCAATGGTTCCACCTCAGTTGTTGTTCCCTCCAATTCAGTGAGATCTTCATTAGTGAACATGATATTTGTTTCTTTGGAGATCCAATCAGCAAATGCATCAATGTCATCCAAGTCAATGACATCATGAGTAGGACTCTCCACTTTTTTTTGTTTGAAGGAAATGTTGTATAGAATGAAGATAAGCTCATTGAGACACTTTTGGGTCTACCAATTTCTCTTCTTGGCGTGAATACTTTCAGATATGTTCTAATTGTTTTCACACCCAAAATTAATACAAGGCTGGGACAAAACACACATAGCTAGATTTTTAAGATTTGGTCTACTAGCATCCTAAATCCTCCATCACAAATTTACAAGTAAACCCTTTTAAAAAGATGTAAGAACTAATTATAAACTTAAGAACTAAAACTTTCTACTTTCTAGTATTAAGCAAAAAATTAAAGACCTATTTTATTTTAGCTTGGTTGTTGGTTTTCCCTCCATTGATTGACTTGAGCTAAAGAAAGAGCCTCCCCTCCACACCGTTGTAAGCCTCCAATTCATCTAGAATTTTGTCTTTGATATCTTCATCTATTGCTATCCTCTCTATTCATGAAGTAAAGCTTCCCATGACCTCCTCATCCACCTTCGAGGTATCACAAATGTAAAATATAGGGGTTAGGTAGTATGTCAAGGAATGTATTGGCCAGTGGAGTTGGTTTGTCCATCTACGATCAATGATGTGCCAAATGATGTCACATTTTTCTTTTGTTACCACCATATTAATGCAAAATGGTCACTTTGGCCTTATCCATGGCTTCATAAAGGCAAAGACATTGGCATGCTATCACAATCCATGTAGAGCCTTGACTAGAGGTTCCATCACCTAAAAGTTGAAAAATAATCTTTAGATTATTTAAAATAAATTAAAAAATAGCAAAGAGATAATTTCCTTCAAAACTTATGCTTTTGATTGTTACTTATCTTGAGTATCGCTTTTGGATTTTTTATGAATACCTTATTAAAAATATTTTGTGTGGCCTTCTCTTAGGTTTTTCCAAAATATGGAGAGTTCGTCTAGGCCTTTCTTGCAAACATTTGCTTAAGAAAAGGAATTGAGGCTACAATGCTTTGCAAAGAGAGGAAGTTGGTGGTAAATTGTGTTAAACCAATCGTATAGGTTCCTTGTCATTCAGGTATTCTCTCATCAAACTAAGGACCCAAGTATGGTTGTAGATAAATTTAAAATTTAGTAAGTTTTTTAGTGTCTTCAACTACAGTTTTGGCCCATCCAATCTTCCCAATGTCCTCAAGCATCAAATCCATGCAATGTGTAGCACAAGGACTCTCCCAAATATGTCTCCAGATAGCTACATATGTTGTTGTACTATTTGTGACAATTTGGACAATAGTTTCAATCCCAACCATCTGGATCACTCCCTCTAATACATTGCACAAAGTATCAGCATTTTTGACTTCATGCAAATAATTTATAGACTTCAAGGACACCAATGTGCTACTTGAAGCCATTAAAAAGTTAATAAGAGTCCTATTCCTATTATTTGTCAATCCATCTGAAAAAAATTTGCAGCCCTTTTTCTCTCATACTTTCTTTTGATCATCAACTACAAGCTATGTATTTTTGACAACTTCCTCTAGCAATGGGCTACTAAAATCCTTAGCCATTGTGGTTTTAAACCTCTTATCAACAATTGTCAATACATTTACCAACCCTTCCCAATATAGGTTGTTTGACTCATTGATGGGTATATTATTGTAGCACTAAAAGTTTGCCACTGCCATCCTAGCCTCATGGTGTTTTTCTTTGTTCGAAGTAGTACCTTCAAGTGAGGGATGTTCCCTTGGACCATCGTGAGGAACAAAGAAATTTGGTGGAGGAAGATGACTCTCATGATCATTCATGGATGAAGTGGATGTCGAATGTGGGTCAATAAAAGATTTTGTAGATGATTCTGGGTTTGAACCAATTATTGTAAACTCCAACTATGTCTTGAACCTTACAACATGAAACATTATGTATGACACTCATTGGAGAGAAGGGGCTTTGGTACCAAAGAAGTCAAAGTTATGAGAATTGAGTGCCTGGTGAAGACCTGCCAAACACCACCCTTAATTGAGAACCAATGCTGCACGGTGGCCCCTTGCAACCACTATTCTAAGCCCTCCCTTTTCTTTGTCCAAATTCAAAATGTAGCTAGGCAAGCCTCACCTTCCTTACTGTTTTCCCAAAGATAATTGCTTAGAAGGATTTGTCATTAGCAAGTCTTGTGCATACTTTTTTATGCTTTATCTTTTCAATTAGGGTGGTTTTCTATACCATGAGATGTAAAAGCCACAATGTCATATAGGAAATGAGGAATATATCCAAATTAGAAATATTCAAATTTGTTGAAGAACAACACACTATTACCACTTGGTTTGAGTAGAACAAAACAACTTGAAACAAATTTAAGGAAAACTTTGAACCAAAATCGTCAAAAACTAATGTCCCAAAGTGCAGCAATGCATTTGTAAATAAGAGGAAAAGGAAAAAATTCTTTAAGGGCTTGTACTATTCAAACTTATCTTTTTGCAGTTTATCCATCAAACGTGGTAAATAATACTTAAAAATTACATTTAACGCAAGAATGCTCTATTTGAAGTGTTGTTTAATGTATTGGTACATGTAAGAAATCAAAAGTAAAAAGCTATTGAGAGGTTACTTGATATAATCAAATTGATTATTTTTTTGTCCTTACATCCTTGAAGCTTGATAGTTGAAAGGAAACCTAATTTTATTCAAATCTTGAATGAGCTTTATTGTTTTGAACTTAAATGTATTGTTGCACACCTCGAATTATGTTTACTAGTTGTTAGATTCATATCAACAAATATGCTCTATAACCAATGAGAACATACAAAACAGATATAATGTGATACTTATATAATGTTTTATATGGATGCCTACATTTCTTCGAAGAAAATCTTTCCATTACTTTTAGTTTCAGTTACAACCTACTTGTATGCCAATAACTAGTCTTCCATCAAGATCACTTTGGACTTACAACTAACTCCAAATCTTATCTCTTTAAATCTAACCTTACAACTGACCCCAATTGTACTTTTTAAATCAAACCTAGATTGTGTGGCCTAAGAAGGCGTCATCTTCACCATAAGACCACTGACCATTTTGCAATTCTTTTCATCTTCAATTAACATAATGTTGACTTGTTTGTATGATCTCTTGTTTCTTAATTTTTTAATTAAATAATAAAAGTAAAAGCATCTATAGGTGCTATTGGATGGCCAATACACATATAGTCTTGTTGGTCAAGCATTGCACAATTTTTTTTGTTAGTGTCATTTTGTGGAGTTCTTGGCCAACGTGACTATTTACATGTGCCTATTGGCCATCCAATAGCACCTATAGGTGCTTTTACTAGTTTAAAATTTTGTTTTCTTAATTTTCTACCAAAAAGGTATATTTCTAATTTAATTTTTATTTGAAAACAATGTATACATTATGCAAATACCAACATAAAATAATGCATTAGTTTTTGAAACTAAAAGAAATAGTATACTTTCCTGTTTCTTATGCAAAAACAAATTTAACAATGAAATATATTTAATATTTATTACAAAATTCAATAATATACAATAGCTATACCAAGGGGATCTATTGAGAACATAACCTCCAAATTTGACACAACGGAAATTTTCTCATATGATGATTGAATATTTACATACTTGAAAGGAAAGACCGAAAATAACTTATGTAAAACCAAACTAAATAAATATTATAGATGATTGGAGAGAAAATAGAAGAATAGTTGTTATATCTTCTCCAAAAATGCAATGCATGTTTACTCACGGAATGAATTCCAACGTACATTGAGAGTAAACGAGAATAACTTGCAAAACATAACGTACTAAAAGATAATGCACAAAATCATCACACTTGCCTTTATTGATAGAACATATGCCAGTACAATCATAACATGAATAATCATAGCAACAATACCAATTGATTACATGACTCTGAATACATATAGTGCGGCGACGGTGGTTGAAGGACCAATTGTCGCATCCCTTCATTACACTAATTATTCCATCAGGAACTAATTCTCGAACCCACTAACATGACAACATGACAAGTACGTACACCCAAGTACATGAAATATTAAACTAACTAAAGTCTTATTTATTACCCATGACCGACTAAGTACACTTTTGACCGGCTACATCATCCCCCCCACAAAGTAGTCGTCTTCCAGACGACTAAAAATAAAAAACTAGAGTACAAAAAGGGAATTAAGAGGAGGGAGGGTGAGAGTGCGCCCATGGATGTATGGTCGAGGATGGGGTTGTAGTCGACTGCTGTTGCTATAGGCACTGGAGCTTTTGGGTTGCTGCCTTATGTCGCTCCCGTGCTAGCTTCACCATATTCATTGCCTCGGTGAGTTTGGCCTGTGGTGCTGCCAATTCCTCCCTTGTGCTTGCCAAGTCTTTGTTTTTTCCAGTCAATTGACTCTCCCTCTCCCCTTCCAGATGTCGTGCCTCCTCTAGCTGTGTCCCTCTCAGCCAACTGTCTATCCTTCTCACTCAGCACCTCATCCTTCGTTGCCAACATTTGTGCCTGCTCTGTCGTCACCTGAGCCAACTGCTCCTGTGAGTTATGGATCTGCTCCGTTGGCTTCGTACAACTCTAGGCTGCCTGTGCTAGAGCCCTGTCTCATGTATCTTCATCCTCGTCAAAAAAGGAATCCTAGTTGGCGCCATTGTAAGATGTCTCAGTAGCATTGCCCCATACCATGGAGCGTTGTGAGAACCCTGCCATGCCTTCTTGCTGCTGTTGGTCGTCTTGGCTGCCAAGCAACCATCACCTCAGGTGTCGGCACGCTCGGCCAACCCCTTGATGTGAAACATTGGAAGAACTCTCCTTCACACCCTTGTTGCATAAATGCAAGAATGTGCTCGGCCTCCTATGCTACCAAGGGATCCAACCCAGTAATGAGCTGCTCGCCAACCACTCCAACTTCCTGCATAAATCAACCCATAGCGCTTAGCTTAGTGATGTACCTATGGAGGGTGCCGAGAGGGTTGTGAGGGTCCGACAGTGTCATCTGTACTGGTCTCGCCGATTCGTCCTCGTTGGAGGCTGCCTCCCTCAGCTGCATCTGTCTTCGCTGCCTTGGTCGTGAGGGTGAAGGGCCTGCATGACTTGATTGTGGGGTTGTCCGTGCAACTGATCGTGCTACCAAATGGTAGTGCTGAGGCGACGATTGTGAAACAAGTACAACCCGACAAAATGAAATACCCTCTCGCTACCCACTTGGCTATGTGCTTGGCTGAGTACTCGATGGTGACTATGTGCTCTTGTGTGCCCTTGGCGGTTGGGTGGTTGGCTGTAGTTGCCCACTCGGTTTTGGCTGGACGCTCTCTTGAGTGCTCGACTGTGTGGTATCTTGGATGGAGATGTGTGTCGGCTCCTTAGTCGTCCCTAGCGATTGCAGAGGGGTGTGTGCTGGTACACCCATCCTACCAATCCAAGCATCTAAGGCCTCGTCATCCTCCTCGCCTTCAACAACAGCCATTGCTGCTGGATTGTGCATTGTCGAGTTCCCTTGTGCTGTCAATAGAGGAACTATAGGGATCGTCTGCTAGGGCGCATTTGGTGGGTTGGCAATGAGTGCCTCCTCCACCTCCTGCAACTCGACCTCTCCAACCTTTGACACTTCGTCTGTGCTCATCTCATCATCCTCATTTGACGACACCTCAATAACCGCCTCCTCTGTGCTCAGTGTATTGTCATCCCCACTTTTCTCTTCGTCATGCTCATCCTTATGCTCCTCTCCGCTCGACCTCAGCGGTGAGCTGTCTATCTGTCGCCTCCTCTTTGCCGATGGTACCAACTACTGCATCTTCTCTCTTGTGTTCTGCATGCCGAGGTTTCCCTAATAGAATATAGTCGGCCATCCATCTTCAATCTCCCTTAGCGGTTGTAGTTGGCCCCAATGACTAGTGGACACCTGTCGATGAATTGCATCCAGCAGTAGGCATATGGCGTGCTGCGTCATGTAGAAGGCCTTGTGTCGAAGGCTCATGATGTCTCTCATACGTTCTGAGAGCTTGGTTACCCAATTATACACGACACCAATAGACAGTCCAATCATCAACCCAATCATCTAGATTGCAATGTTGGATGCTCTGCTGGCACCCATGAGTCTGCTCTTAATCAAGTCCAACACACACTTCCACTCGACGTTGCTGAGGAAGTTCTTCCGCAGCCCCTTGTTGTCGGCGTCCCAAATGCTATCTCTCTCTTGCTGTGTGAGGTTCGACCCGCAAACCCTCACTATCAGAGCCTCCTTCTGCTTCATCAATTTTCTAGAAGGCTTTGTAAGCGCAATACCCCGAGAAGGAATGCCAAAAACCCTCGTGAATTTTGGGGCGCCATACCATACCGTGACTTCATAGCCTTTGTAATTGATTATTGATCTATGGTCGTGCCTGCCATAGCCGGTTATCAACTGATGCAAATAGGGCTCAAACTCTCTGGCATTAAAAAATGGTAGCTGTGCTACCTTGTCTACTTGCGCTCTTTCCAGTGCCTTCTTAAGTATATGCGAGTTTGGCGTTGAAAGCCACCACGAGTGACATTGTGCTGCTGAGACTCTCCCATGTGATTGTCTTAGGTGTGACGGCGTCATCACTTCCTCTTGCCATTGTTGTGCTTCCTGCAATTTTTGGTCAAATGATTTGTAGTTTCTTGTCCTTATTGCTGCAATTGGCTGCCATTTTCTCTTGGCAATATTTATTCTCATGATAACACCAATGTGCTTCAGGCTCACAACACTTGCCCTCTAGATTTGAATTGTTTGTGCTAAATACTGAGTGCTGACGATTACAATAACTGTCTTCTCTTACTCTCCTTGGCAGTGTGTCCTCCTTCTTGATTGGCCTTGGCGATTTGATTTTTTCTTTTCCCTTGTTCCATATAGCTTTTATACTGCTCTTGGCGATACTTCTCTTGATGAAGTGTAAGACCATTTTAACCCTCCAGAATGGTACGACCTGGTACAATTGTACGGTCTTGCTAATTGTATAATCTCGTAGAGGCTTCTTATGCTCTTTAATTCGTACGGCCCTTCTGGTTTTGCAAACTCGTACAGTCTTCTTTCCCTTCAGGATTTTTATGACCTTTTCTCCTTCGCAAACTCGTATGGATTCCTCTTCTTTAGAACCTCGTATGGATTTCTCTGTTTCAAAAGCTCGTAGGGAATTCTCTTCTTCCAAAACTCGTACAACCCTCTTCAATTTCAAATTTCATACGACCTCCTTATTGATTTGTATGGACTTTTTGTTTTGCCAATGCACGAACTTTTTGAGTTTAAAAGTTCATACAGCCTTCTGCAATTTAAAATTCCATACGGCCTTCTATTTGCTTCATACGGCGTCCAGGTTGTGGTTGCTTCGCTCCGTTTCCAGCTCATAATCTCATACGGCCTTCTTGATTCTCCATTGTACGATTGAATCCTCTTTGCTTGCCTGTTATTGTAGACTTTGTACGGATTCCTTGCCTTTTGCAATTCTCACGACTTTACCAATCTTCGACTCTTGTTTTCCAATATTGTTTGTATATCGTACGGTAAACTTGGCCGACTGGGGTTTGTCGTGGAGAGTCTTTCTTTTTGCCTTTGTTCGTAGCCTTTTTTCACCTTGTGTAGCTTCTTCTTGTGTTAGTACGACTTTTATTTTGATAATGCCTCTTATTTTTATTCTTTTCACTTTGAATTTTTTAATCTTTGTTTTTTTTAACTTCTAATTTTTTTCTCTTATGTTGTCTCTTTTTCCCAGTGTTCCACGGGGACGTATTCCCCCTTAAATTTTAGCCGTCCCCCCGTCCTGGACGTTTCATAGACTTGGAGACGGCAGGGAGACGTCCATCCGCCATCCCGCCACCGCCGCTGGGACGTGAGAAACGTCAGGGAGACGCGGGGGATCCCCGGGCGTCTCGGAGACGTCTAGGCGTCCCCCGCGTTGGGACATCATGAAAAGAGCATTTTTAAAAATTTCTTTTATTTTTATTGGTCTTTGTGCTTGGGGTCAAACCTTAAAGGCTTGTGGGACCCATCTAAAACCCTCTAAATGATATAAAACACTCTAATTGCTCAGTTTTTTACTCACATATGCATTTGATGTTTTGGAGCAGCTAGGTGAAGAAGAGGAAAACCAGTAAGAAGAGTGAGTGAAGGAGTGAGTTTGAGGTGCTGCAAGTGCAAGAGGGGTGAGAAGGAGACAGAAGAAGAAGAGGAGGAGCATTCTACACCAATTTTGAAGGATTTTTCAAGCACAAGGTAGGGTTTTATGACTGTTTTTTGAAGTTTTTTCATTTTTTTTTGTTTTGTTTTCCAAGTTTTGAGATTCATTTTGAAAATGTAGTTTGATGTTTGAAATGGGCATTGAAATGAAAATCAAAGCATGAATATGCATTTGCAGCCATGTCTATGAAATTATGATTAAAAAACTAATCATAATTTCATATACATGGCTGCAAATGCATATTCATATTTTGAATTTTCATTTCAAAGCTCATTGTTTTTTTTTCATCTTTCCATCAAGATTCATCATGAAGTTTTCAAAAAATATTTTCAAATTTGTTAAACTAGGTTGAAACTAGGCACTTATAAAATTTATATTTTTACTGCAGTGTCACAAGGAGCTCTCATGACATCAACATGAGTGAGGATGAGGTCCATTCACATAGTGATACTGATCCTGAATATGCACCTAAGGCTAAGGGGGGTGACCATGGGGCTGAGCATGAAGCCCAAACTAGTTCCATGGCAAGTGAAGCAAGTACTTTAGAGTGCCCTTCTGCAGTATTGGCAAAGTATGCTAAGGATCCTTTTGATCCCAAATCCCCTCTCAAACAATTTGCAACAAAAGATCTAAGCAGGCAAGGGGCAACATTTGGTGGCACAAGGAGGTGGAAGTGCAACTTTTGTGGTGAGGGGCGGTATGGGAGCATCACTAGAGTGAATGCACACCTTCCTTTCATTAGAGAAAAAGGTGTGAGGATATGTGATTTTTTGGCAAACCCAGAAAACATGAAATACAAAGTTGAAATAAATAAGTTATGGGGTGTTCCTGATGATACTCTAGCTGCACCTCTGCCTACTACTTTGCAACATAGGACACATGTTCAGCATAGCCAACCACAGAGATCCAGCCATGCTTTGCAGACAAGAGTAGGAGGGACACCAGGTTCTTCTTCTAGTGCCTATGCAGGAGAGGGGAGGAGGAAACGGAAATTGCAAAGTCAAACTCAAAGTAACCCCATAGCAGATTTGTTTAATGTGCAGCTCAAGGATGACATAGATGATGCCATTGGCAAGTTCTTCTTTGCCAATGGCATCCTTTTTCATGTTGCCCGATCTCCTTATTATAAGGAGATGATATCGATGGTGGCAAAGGGAGGACCATCATATGTGCCACCAGGTGAGACGAAATTGAGGACTACAATCTTGGATAAGAACTATTCCAAGATCAATTTGTTGATAGAGAAGATGAAGGAGTTTTGGGTTAAGACAGGATGCAGCATAGTCATGGATGGGTGGATGGACATTAGCCATCGTCCACTCATTAACATCATGGTTACATGTATCGAGGGCCCATATTTTCTTAAGGCAGTTGATTGTTCAGGGCATCGCAAAGATGCTGATTTTTCAGTTTGAGGTTCTTAGGGATGCTATTGAGGAGGTTGGGCCACAAAATGTGGTCCAAGTTGTGACAAATGCTGCACATGTGTGCAATGCTGCAAGGAGACTTGTTGAGGCTACTTACAGGCATATTTGGTGGACCCCATGTTGTGTTCATGCTATGAACAATGCACTCAAGGACATGGGAAAGATTGATTGGATTAGAGTAGTGGTTAATGATGCGAGAGATGTGCAAATGTTTATTTGCAACCACCACACATCACATGCACTCTTCAAGACCTTCGCTAAGGAGTTCCTGAAACCTACTGATACAAGATATGCTTCTTATTTCATTCTCTCGGACAAAATGATTGAGTTGCAAGAGGCACTGCAACTCATTGTCATGATAGCAGATTGGAGTAGGTGGGCCGAGTCTAAGACAGAGCAGGGGAAGAGGGTGAAGGATACGGTGAAGAGTGATGTGTTTTGGGGTGATGCAAAATATATTGTTGCCATCATTAAACTAGTTTTCCAGATTATCAGGTATGGGGATGCGGATGCACCTAGCCTCAGAGAGGTGTATGAGTGCATCGATTCTATGCTTGATCAGATGAGGGTTGTTGTGCGAGAGAGGGACCCCACATTAGCATTCTACCACGAGCACATTCAGCCAATCATTCACAGGAGATGGGAGAAGCTCAACACTCCCTTGCACATGATAGCCTATGCAGTTAATCCTAAGTGGTATTTGACTATGCCTGGTAGAGTGACACCTATAGAGGATGCAAAGGTGAAGGAAGGGTTCTTCAGGTGCATTGAGAGGATGTATGATGATGTAGATGCCAGTGTGATTCACACTGAGTGGACCAAATTTGCCACTCTTAGGGGTTATTCAGATGCAACCAAGATGGATATGCAAACTATGTCATAGTAGGACCCAATTTTGTGGTGGACTTGCCATGGATCAGGATCTTTGACTACCACTCTAGCCATTCGATTGTTATCTTAGGTTTCTAGTTCTTCAGTTGCTGAGAGGAACTGGTCTACATATAGCTTCATCCACTCTATTAAGAGGAACAAACTTACCTCTAGGAGAGCAGAGAAGCTTGTGGCTGTACATAGTGCTTTGCGTCTCATTGACCGCAAAACACTTTTGTACAAAGAGAGTCCAGCAACACGGTGGGATGTAGAGCCAGAGGAGCCAGAATAGATTGATGGGGATGCTTCAGTTTTGGCTTCAGATGCAGGGATGGTTGGTGTTAGTTTGGCAGAGCTTGAGCTCGAGGAATCCAGTAGTTCGAGTGATGAGGAGTTTGGAGATGATTAGAGGGCTCTCTTCACTACATTTTTGCATTTTGTACTTATTTTGATTATGATTCATATCAATGTATCATGTTACTCATTGTAATCATTTTTATGATATGATATTTTGATGTGACATGGTCAAATTTCAATATTTATTTACTTTGTCTTTTAGTAATAGTATTCAAGTATTCAAAATGTTAGTATTTGCAATTTTACTAATTTGCCAAAGTTTAATTTGAAATGTTATTCTTAAACATCTTTTTATAACTAGTTATTCAAGTACCATATGTATATCAGCACTGCCCCCCTGTCGTCCCCAAACTTAGACCCCTTGTCCCCTCGTCCCCGAGATGCGTCCCCTTCAGGAAAATCTGTGGAACACTGCTTTTTCTTCTCTCCCTTTGTCTCTTTTTTCTCTCTCCTCTTTGTCTCTTTTTTCTCTCTCCTCTTTGTCTCTTTTTTCTCTCCTTTGTCTCCTTTTTCTCTCTTCTGCGTCTCTTTTTTCTCTCTTCTGCATCTCTTTTTTCTCTCTTGCTTGTCTCTTTTTTCTTTCACAATTTTTTGCTTTTTTTATTATCTCTCTCCTCTTGGTTGTTTTTTCTTCACACCTCTACTTTCCTCGTCTTTTTAAACTTTCAACTCCAAGGCGTAGTGCCATTTACAGGTGTGCGGAGGCCTTTTATAACTCTTCCTCGCCTGTTATAACACTCTTCCTCGCAACACGTACCCATGAATTTTACATCAAACCACTTGTCTACTAGTGGAGCGGGACCTATGCCTTTAAAACTGCCATCAACGTATCGCCCGTCATACTGCTGGTACCATGTCATGTCCTCTTCGACCACTGTCAGTGGTTTGACTGTATTTGGTATGACTCTCCATAGCCCATCCTTCGTCACCACCTTCGCTACCCTTGGTATCTTTCGCCTATTTGTTCTCATATACTTGAGTACATCTTCCGTAAATCCATCAACGTGTGTCACTAAAGTATCCTCAGTCATTATAACTATCTTCAGACATGGTCTGATCTTCTTTGCATACGCGCTCCATTGCTCATCATCCCACCATTCTTCATCTTCATCACTATCACTTGGCTAGTGCTCCCTTCGTTCTTTCGCAGCCTACTCTTCCTTCTCTCTCTGTGCTTCCTCATCTAGTTCCTTGGCGAGGTACCCTCTCCTTATGCCTTCATATGAGGCTTGGTACTTGTAGTGTCCCCCTATCCGTCGCCACAGGGTGGGTGTTCCGAACACCACGTTCGTCAGATGCTTGTGCACACGGGGTACTACAATACCTTCAGCTTTCTTATTTGCAAGCCTTTTTTCAATGATCTTGTCCTTTCCTAATGCAGCCCAGTCCTCCTCTGCGACATACCCGCTGCCGCCTAAGCCCCAGTCCTGTTCTTTGTTGGTTTCCTCCTTCTGCACAGGCCAGTCCTCCTTGGTGGCGTAATTGAGCATGTTGATGGCAACTGTATCTCTCTTCTCCTTCCTTTCCTGGTATAGTTTCAACTTTGACCCGTTAATGGCTTTTGGTAGCAATGACCCATCCAAATTTTCCAATCTTATGGAACCATTGTCCCAGACCTCTCAGATTTTAAATGGCCCGAGCCATCGAACCTTGAACTTCCTCGGCTTGATTTCGTTATGGCTGTTATATTTTAAAACCAACTGTCCTGGCCGGAAATTCATTCGCCGTAGATGTTTGTCGTGCCAAAATTTCCTTCTCCTCTACATGGTTTCCGTCACCCATTGTGCCATTACTCTCCGCTCGTCGAGTTTATTAAGTTGGTACAATCGTTCCTTGAGACTCTGTGTCGCCTAGTCGGTTCTCGACAACTATCCTTAGGCTCGACACCATGTACTCCATTGGCACCACCGCTTCCTATCCGTACATCAACTGAAATGGTGTGTGCCCGGTTGTCACGTTGTACGTCGTACGATATGCCCATAGTACGGTGGATAACCTCTCTTCCCAGTTAGCTTCTTCCACGCTGCACGACTTGTGGATGATCGACACCAGTAATTTGTTCGTGGATTCTGCTTGGCTGTTGGCTTGCAGGTAGTACGAGCTCGACAAGTTATGGAAGATTTGAAACTCCATCGTCATCAACCGGATGACGTGGTTGACAAAGTGTCCTCCATGGTCACTGGTAATCTGAATTGGAATTTCGTACCGTGTTATTATCTGTTTGTAGATGAATCTTGCCGTACTCTATGCAGTGTTGTTGGGCAACGCTCGAGCCTCCAACCACTTTGTCAGGTATTTTGTAGCCACCACTATGTATTGGCACTGATGTAGTTCGCTCACTTTCAGCGGTTCGATAAATTTAAGTCCCCAGCGTTCGAACAACTCTTGGGGTTGGGACGGGAACAATGGCATGAAGTCTCGTTTCAAGGGTTTCCCTACTCTCTGGTAGGTGTCGTAGCCTAACACCCACTCTCGGGTGTCTGCATGCATTGTTGGCCACCATAGGCCCGCCAAAAGAATTCTCCTTGTCATGGCATCCAGACCCATGTGACCTCTGGCTAGACCCTCGTGCACTTCTTTGAGTACGTCCGATTCCTCTTCCTCTATTACACATCTCTTGAGAATTTGATCCGACCCCATCTTGTACAACAAGCCGTCGATCAACTTGAATATTTTGCTCTTTAGTACAAGTTTCTTTCGTTCTGTTGGTGGCATCTCCTTTGGGAATTTCGATGTCGACAAGTACTCCCCGATCTTTTCATACCATGGGGGAAGTACTGCAATTTGAAATAGGTGCACGTCCGGGAAATCTTTGTTCACCCCACCTTCTGCAGGTTCGCTCGATTGGATTCTTGACAACTGGTCCGCGCTCACATGGCTATTCCCTAGACGTACGATAATCGTGAATGTGAATTCCTGTAAGAGTAACAACTGTTTGCTCACTCTCCCTTGTATTATTGGCTTGTTCACCAGGTAAATTAGAGCTTGGTGGTCCACATAGAATGTGAACGGCGTCACCAACAAGTAGTGCATGAATTTATTCATTGAGTACACCATCTTGAGTGCTTCACATTTGGTTGTACTATAGTTCTCTGCTTTTGAAAGTAATCAACTCGCGAAAAACAACGGGTGGTCCAGCTCGTGTACTACTTGTGCTAGTGTTGCTTCGATGGCAAAGTTGGAGGCATCCACGTGTACGTGGAACTCCTTGTTCCAGTCGGGGTATGCCAGTATTGGTGAACTAATCAGTTCATCCTTCAATTCATTGAACGCCTTTTCTTGTTCCTTTGCCCATATGAATGGTTGTCCCTTCCTCGTCAGTGGATTGAGAGGGTAGGAGACTTGTACAAAGTTCTTGATGAACCTCCGGTAGTAGCCTACATGCCCGAGGAAGGACTTTACACTAGTGATGTTTTTCGAGGCCTCTATTTGTACGATCAGTCTTATCTTGTTTGGATTTGTTTTTAGTTCGGATTTGCACACAATTTGTCCCAGTAGTTTCCCCTGCGGCACCATGAATCTGCACTTCTTGGGATTCAGTGCAAGTCGGGCTGCTCTGCACCTCTCCATGCATTCTCTGAGAGCTTTCAAATGTTTCTCCTTATCACTGTAGATTGACCAATCATTAAGGAATGCTTTGAAGTTGCTGACTGACATTTTGTCGAAGATGTGTAGTATTATTCTTTTGAATGTGGCCGACGCGTTACACAACCCGAATGGCATTCGGTTGTACGCGTACACCCCATTCTCGACCACGAAGGTTGTCTTTAGCTTGTATTCCTCAACGATGCTAATTTGGTTGTATCCAGAGAACTCATCCATGAACGAGTACATCTTGCGCCCGACGACCTCTTCCAGAATTGTGTTGGTGAAGGGGATTGGAAACGAGTCTTTAATTGTCACCGCCTTTAGACATTGAAAGTTGACACATATCCGGATCTGCCCAGATTCCTTCTTTAGAGAGATGACGATCGGTGACACCCAATCACTAACTTCTACTTTGAAAATAATGCCCGCTTCTAGCATCTTCTCAATTTCACCTTGTACTTTGGCGACGCAATTTTTGTTCATCCTATAGTCTCTTTCGTACGGGTGGGGCTCTCGGTATGAGAGGGATCCTATGTACGTACAACTCTAGTGGTATGCCCTTCAAGTCCTTGTACATCCAAGTGAAGGCATCTTTACATTCCATGAAGATTTTGAATGCCGCCGCCTTTAGTACGGGGTCCTAGTCATCACCGACGAGGATCACCTTGGGCTTTTCTTCTTCGCTGAGGTTTACTTTCTTCAGTGTCGGCTCCTCGTACTTGATCAGTTTTTCTCTTTCAAACTCGTGGGCTGGCGTCTCATCCAATTTTGCCACGCCTTCCTTGTACTCGCCGTATTTTGGCGGAAATGTCTGGCTGGTTGAGCCCTTGTCTTCTTCCTCTCCTCTCTCTTTGATTTGTAACATGTTGCATTCTGGGTGGAACACTTCGTAATCCTCCATTTGCTAGTGAAACAGCCTGTTCAGTGAACTGGACTCATCCTCTGAGCAACTTTCGAGTTCGAGTACACCCTCGGTGTTTGACTCCATCGTCCTTCTTCCTTCATCGACATTTGACTCCCCTTCGTTTGATTCTGAACCAGAGGAAGCCAGTTCTTCACTCATAGCTTGGTTCTTTAAATCAATGACGTACTTCTTTCTATTGCTCTCTATCGAGAGTGTGTTCTTCCATTATGATCCGCCTTGGTGGCAATCAACCATACTCGTCCCAACAATGTGTCGTACGCCTTCTTCTGCAGCGGGATCACGACCAAGTTCAATAGGAACTGTTGCGTGCAGATCAAGACTTTCTACGCCATCAAGGTACCAAGAGGTTTGATGCCATTTTGGTCTGTACCTACCAAGTGGAATGTCGGGGGCTAGAGGGTTGGCTTTCCCAAGCACTTCCATGTCTCCTCTGGCAATACATTCACCCCAAAGCCTCCGTCGACGATGGTGTTGGAGAGTTGCCTCCCCATGATTTCCATTTGTACGACGACCGACTTCCTCTCGACGTTCACTGCAAGTAGGATCAGGTCCGTGGCCTCTCCTGCCAGTTGTGTTGTACTCTTGGTCGAACCCTTCTGAAGGTTGTCTTCGATGACGTTTGTGAGTGCTACTCTCAGTTGGGGCATCGTTTGCAGAAGGTCTGTTACCTTAATTGGTATGGTTATGTGACGCACCTGCTGTACGATGTCGGACTCCGATTGTAACGACGTACTAGCCACCTTGGAGGTTCTTCGTTGTTTTGCCATTGCCTCTTCCACTTCCGCCTTGGCCTCTTAGAGTCTTTCTTTCTTCGTATGAGGGTTTGGCTAATTGGCCTTCTTTGTCTGCGCCCTTGTAATCACTAGGACCTCGACGTCGGCTACCTCCAGCATATTGATGCCTTTTTTCTTTGAGAAGTCGGTGTCTTCATGATCGCGAGAACCACACCATTTACATAACCTGCCACCCACACCTTGACCGTTCTGGCACTCCCTGGCAAAGTGACCCCATTCATTGCACTTTCAACACTATATCATGGGTCTGGCTTTGTTGTCTGTACTGGGTTTTGTTTCTTGGTGTACTGTTATTACTTCTTCGATTGTTGCAGTAGCGACTAGGGGATGCATTGTTGTTTTGAGGCTTTGTCGGTGTGGTCAGAGGGGTTGACTGCTCCCCTTGTGTGAAAAATACTTGTGGACTCCTTGTTTTTAGGTTGTACGGGCACTCCTTGATGGAGTGTCCCATAACTTGGCAGATGTCACAGAACATTTTCTTCGGGCAGTTTACCTTTGTGTGACCTTCTGTTTTACATTTGGTACACCACAGTTCATTCGCCTCCTTCGACCCTTGTCGACTTTCAGTTCCTTCAACATCCTCATCATGTCTTGATGGAGAGCTTGTACGGTTTTTGACTCGCCTTCGCTCTCCCTCGTACTTTCATCGTCATTTGTTTTCTTATTCCCTCGCGAGGATGTCTTGTTTTCACTCTCGATGTCCATCTCACTGTTATATGCTTCAACGTACGAGGATGGAGGTACCGCCATTTTCTTCTGGAGTGAGGGAAGTAGTCCTTCGATAAACCACCTCTTCTTCAAACCGTTCACTGGCCGTGTCTCCAGTTTCCCTAGCAACTCCTTGAGTCTATGATTGTAGGTTCGTACATTCTCATTCGTCCCCTACTTTGTGTTGTAGATTTTCGCTACAATTTCATTGTCATCTCTGAGGAGTTTAAACTCCTGCTCGTACGCCCTCTTTATTATTCGCCATGATACTTTGTGGGTTCCATGCAGTTCGCTAAACCAATTGATTGCTACGCCCCTCAACATCGTTGGGAATGCCCTCAGCCAGTAGTTTAGATCATCTTTCCCATTGGCTATTCAAATGGTCTCGCACGTCTTGTAGTGTCGTACTGGATCTTTTGACCCGTCCCCCGTGAACTTCGGCAGCTACTGCCTCTCGGTTGGCGAAGTCACCATCCTTCCCCGATGTCCTCCTTGTGTATTAGAGTTGACAAGACTGTTCTCCCGCAACGTTCCAGTGCGTCACTTGCACTCTCGGCCATGTACGATTCTCTCCCACGTCTTCTGTTAGCATCCTCGACACCTCAAGTCTCTTGGGGTTTGTTCCGGTACTCCTTCTGCCTTGGGGTCTTAGGCTTAGATCTTCCAATCCTTGACCCTTTGTTGTCGTTTGATATGGACAACTCCCAAATGCGTAGGATATTGCTCTCAAGTTCTTCACTCACTTCATTTTCATTTTCATAAATTCTGTATATTTCTACGTACGGTGTCCTGAAGGGTCCTTCGTGTCATGTCCCCGAAATCGCAATACTAAGATAAAAAAATCATTATGATTATAATTATCAACGATAATATTATAATTATAATAAATCTAAATATTATAATCTAATAGATATTAAAAATATATACAATTAATATAAACACAAACATTAAATAATATTATGATTATCGAATATAAATATTAAAATGATTAGGGTTATGACCATCGCAATATTTTAATATAAAGTTATTATAAGGAATTATTAATAAAGGAAATTGTTATCAAGCTGTCTATCACATTAGAAGCCGCCTCACTATCTCATGGCCACCATTTCATATTATATGTTAATGAATATTATTGCGCCACTATTGCGACGTGGCTGATAATAGATTATAGTGCATATATATTGTATCGAGTGGAACCTTTGACATTGGGTGTCGATGCCTTATAGTGGCGTATGAGATGTCAAAATATCCAAGTATGTGGCCATCATGATTATCGGGTTCTAAAGATTACCTCAATGTACAAGCACTATCAAGACATTCAGCGAATGTGGAAATAATCTCTTTTTCTGCAATATACTTCCACAAGTCTCGGTCAAAAACTAAGCATGAATATTTAACGTTCGTGTCTTATATTCCATGCATATCAAGGAAGCCAATCATGTTTGAGTGTTATAGTGATCTGCCAGCCGCATAAGTTTGAAAGGGTCGGCACCCCTGGGGGGATCGAGTCTCATTAGTATCGAATACCTTTAAAATATGCAATGGAATTAACCCAAATGAAGGTCGCATGCTATTAAAAACATAGTATTCAATAATAAAATGTAGACTATGTGAAATAAGGATAATCACAATTAATACCAAGTCGCCTCTAATTGTTCTTTGCCGCTGAGTTGAGATTCAGGGAAATTCGAAGATAATTGAATGCATTCTCATATAATAGTGATTAAGGATGAAAAGCGTCAACTAATATATACGATGGAGTTGACAGAACGTACACAATGATCTCAATTATGTAGAACAGTAATTTCTAAATATGCCATTGAGACTAGATAGGGGCCGCAAGAATTTTTGGATGTCAAATTGGACAAGGAACCATTAAATATTTGAATAACCCAATTATCGAAGAAGCAAAGGTTATCTCATAAGATATAATATAAGAGCAAGGCAACAATTACATGGAGAGGGGATTATAACTAAATAAAGTTCAAAGAGTAATTATGCTTAAACAAAAGGTTGCAATTTAATGTGAGAGGATGCATACAGCAGTTGCACCCCACACTCCCTATCCCCCCTGCCCGTCTAGAAACAAGACGTTTCTCTTGAGAGAGATACACATAGATATATAAAGGATATCAAGTGAAGAGGAATTAGCATGGAATAGAACAGGGAGATTTATAAATTGAAATAGATTTAAAGGAGCAATTAACATATCCCAGAGTAGTCATTATAGGGAGTCGATCAGCTTGAGTTTTACTCAGCAAAATCAGAAATGGAAAATAAGATAGACATCATTTTGCTCAATTCGCACATACATGTAATCCGATAGAGGAGATTAAAAGAAAAATCAAGTCAAACCCAATAGGGGACATTACACTTCGTCCCTTTCCTCGACAAGACTTTGGTGTGCTCCTATGATAGATTGGTCTATTCCATCAAGGTTTTTGTGTGCTCTTGTAATAGATTGATTTATTTTAGTTATATCTTCATGGATTTCTTTGTCAATTTGTTTTAGCCTTCGCCGTTGGTTTTCTTGCTCCTGTAAGTTGAGTGATTGGTGAACCTTCTCTTCATGTGTTTCTTGCCCGATTGGTACTCGGTTCTTATCTTTATTAGGCTGTGTTGTGCCTATAGCAGACACGCCTCGTTCGGAACGGGGACCCTCTCTTTCTTTGTTGGGTCATTTTGTCGCCGCCTTGTTTTGTGTGCCCCTATTTTTAGTGTCTTGGATGGTCAACATACCTCTCAAAGTCTCATCTTAAGTTGACCCTATCTCGCCCCTTCAAAATTTGCTAAGTCCTGAAGCTCCCTTGGCATTTCACCTTTTGTTGGTGTCCGTGGAGCTCTACGGGCCCGGGTCATTGGGTTTCCCTTGTCTGTTTCGCTCTTTCGGGCAGCCTTTGGCCTACGCCATTCCGGCTTCCGGGTCCCGGCATCATCTTTTCCGTTTTCAACTTGCATTGAAACTGGCCATCCATCGCGCCCTTTGGGCCTGGTTCGCCGAGATTCCTTGCCAGGTTTTTTGTGATGGTTCGTTGTTCTGAACGGCCGTCGGCTTCCATCCTTCCGGCCCTCGGACCCCGATGCCTTCTTCCCCGTCCGCTTCACACTTGGCAATTTTCAGATGGCCGTGCCCTAATGTCTTTCCGGCCCTCAGGTTCTGATCCTCCCATTGCCATCTTGATTTTCGAATTCACCAACCTCAACATCCGCCGTACCTGCATTTATTAAGTGTATTAATTGCTCTTAGGGGTATAAATATTAGTCTCGACATGTCATTTTCACATGTCAGGAACAGAAAAAAAGTGCAGCGCCTCCCCAACCTTCGCCGCCCTCGCGCCCAAGATCTCCCTGCACTGTTCCTCGCGAATTCAACATCTCTCTTCATCGGGTCTTCGAGGTATGCTTGCCGTCCAACCTCTTGTGGCGTTTTTTTTTATAACTTCATGCTTAAGTAATGGACGATGAGGGATAAAATGATATGAATCTAGTAGAGGGGAGATCATCTTACAAAACTCATGTATTGAAATCTTCAAAACATCCCTCGAAGCACTTAAAGATTGAACTTAGAACATTGTCTTCCCGTCGCTGTTCTTCGAATTGAGCGATTGCGCCCTCCGGGCCGAAGACCTTCAACTGCCTTGGCTGTTCAAACTCAAAACTTAGCAAACTTGCCTCGATGACAAAACTCCTCACACGTTCCGGACTCCGGAACTCAGCCTTCGGATTGCCGCTCCTTATCTGCGGTTTTGAACGGCGTTTTCCCCACATCTTTTCGGACCTCGAACTCCGGATGGCCATTTGACACGAAAAATTGTGATGAAACGAACACCTCCAAACGACCCTCGGGCCACGGCCCCCGAACTTCCGTCTACGGGCCACCGTTGCCATTTCGCTGTTCTAAACGACCGTCAAGTGTCTGCCTTCCGGCTTCCGGGTCCCGAGTGCCTCCCTGCCGTTTGAGTTCGAAATGGAGTTAAATGAAAACTCCAAGTCCTTACCTCCATCTAATACCGCCCACCGGACTTCCGCCGTCGAGATTCCGTCCTGTTTCGGCCGTCCTAAAACAGAGAACCCAAGTCGTCCATCCAGCCTTTGGGCGCCGACATTCCGATCTTCGCCAGGTTTTAACAGATGAAATGAGAGGAGAAACCTCCCTCCAGGTCCGGTCTACCGGGTTGCAGGTTCCCGACTTCCGTCCTTGCTTTGTCGTTTTACACGACTATCCTTCAACGACTTCCTAACCATCGTGGCTCGAGCACCCAAACGACTGAAAATGTTGCAAGCCTAATCACGCGTCCTTCAGCCTTGCAGGTTCCGAACTCCGGAACTCCGTCCCCGGAATGCCATTTCTTCAGAGCCGTTCCAAACAGCTAACCCTTGACAACCTTCCCTCAATTTGATTCTGGATGCCCTAATGATGAGCCAAATGACTTCTGATTTCAAAACAAACATTGACCCACGTGCTAAAATTTGATCGTCTCCCACATGAATACTTCAAATTACCCAAATCCAAGGTCGGGAGAAATCATCCGGGTCTCCCTGCCCTGTTCGCCCTTCAAAACAACATTCTGACAGGGGAAGTCTGGCCTCCAGGGCCTGGATCATCCAAATTCCCTCCGGTAATCTAGCAATGGTAATTTTGATTAAAGTTAGATTCCTTGAATGATTAATTATTCAATCTAACAATGTTTTGCAGGGACTTTGGTTAATATTTGTGCCTTAATGCTTGATTGTGCTCACCTTGCCTCCATGTGCAGAATATATGGAATCAGCTGCAGGAACCTTCGGGGCAGCTGCGGAGAAGGATAAAGGAAAGAGAACTGCCAAGGCTCCTCGAGGCAAGGAAGATAAAGATCAAATGAAATATCAGTTCCAAGGAGCACCGTTGCACTCCAAGGTCACAACCAAGTGGAAGGATATTTCTGATACAAACATCAGACATGTCAACATTGATGATTTCATACAGAGGGTCAGGGTAAACACCAAGACAAAAAATATGAAGTTAATAAGGAGCAGTGGCATAGCTAAAGCTGCCGGTTTCCCTCCCGCTTTGATCACCCTCGAGTTGGTAATGGCTTGCAGAGAAGTATATCAGCCAGAAACAAGAACTATTGTTGACAAAGATGGGAACATTCTGGCCGACATGTCACCATCAGGAATAACAAAAACCTTCCATATTGCTGTCTTCGGAACGATGGAGCTTCCTACTATCAAGGAATGCAAAGAAATGTGGGATGAAGACCCCATAAAATGCAAAAAACCCATAAACCAGTACTGGCTAAAGGACAAACGAGGCAGCGTTGCAAAGGTTCCTCAGGAACTCTTTTGCAGCGACTTCTACGAAGACTACCATGATTTAGTCACCCTGCTAAGTAGAGTAAAGGGCCTCCCTACTGTGGCCTATTTTCAAGAGTGGATGGTATACTTTGTTGAGCATATTCTCCGAGGAAAGGACACCACATCCTATTGGGGAGGAATAATCAGTGACTGTTTTCATGAACGTCAAAAAGACCTCCAAGTTCTATATGACCTCTTACCTAGTATATTCATTAGCTGATCGAAGGCACTACAATGGGTTATTTAGAGCTTCGAACGAAGAGTCTGGCCGAGTACTCAAGGCTTACGACAGGTACCCCCAACTACAGTTTAGGAACTTCAAAAGGGACTACTGCAGGGTGAACGATGCATTCATCGCTTATATCATTAGGCTGCTCGGGGGTGACTTTGAAAGAAGAGTTTCCCACAATGCTCGAGCTTTTCTCAAGCATATACCTTTCTATTCATTCAATATCCTAAGTTCACCTACATCCGAGCCCAAGGATTCTCGAAAAAGCCAAACAAGCTTCCCCGGTACCCTAATGATCGGATAATATTGTTAGAACTCTCTCGGCACCTACGGCACATTCATGTTGTCCTAAGCAACAAACATCTGTCGGGGATCCTTTATCCCCTTACACTCGGCCAGGGGATGTATGAGCTCTATACTTCCCAATGTGTAGGAAATTTAGAGAAATAGTTGGCGGAATACCATCTCAAATCCCACACGGCCAGACCACGGATGGATCCATATGGCCATCTCAGAAAAGCAATTGGACAAGAGTACGGCCACCTCCACAATGTCGAAGATTTCTGGGCAGATTGTAAAGATGATTTCGAGGTGCGAGTAAGGCACTATATGCGGATGATCGCATACTTCGTAAAAAGGGTGTATTTGTTCCCAATATTAGATCAGCTGGAGGCAGAGGAAAGCACTGTAATTGACCCCAGGTATAGCGCCATCGCCAATCTACCACTGCCAATGATTGATTGGGACGAGCAAGAGGTCGATGACCTTGACAATCTCACGAAGCTTGTTGAGGCTCGAACAAAAGCATGGATTGATGGGTAGGTTGCCCGATTGAAACAACAGGGGGTCGTCTTGACCTTTAAGGGGCTCGAGAGTGATCCAAGTGGTTCTGATGGTAGGGTGGCTGCTACTTCCATCGAAGAAACATCAAGGTCCCCTCCACCCACTTGTTCAAGAAAGAGAAAAGAGACTGATGAGCAGCAGTCTGATCCTAAGGTGTACGCTAGAAAAGCCTCGGAAGGTGAGCCTTCCAAGAAACATAGAAGATCAGGCAACGTCATCGGGATGCCAGTAATTCAAGAAGATCCACTCCGTGAGGGAGAAGATATGGAGACAGATCGGCCAAGGTCTCCCCCTATCTCATCTACTGCTACTACTGCCATTGCCACCACCCCGTTGATCTCGCACGCAGTAATTGCCTCTTCTCCGCCGGCGGTGGATATCTCTGTCCACCTTGTTTCTACCTCTCTCGCGGCGAGAGTCATATCAGTGGATTCGTCCTTGGCCACCACCTCGCCAATCTCCTCATCTTCCATGTCTCCTTCATTCTCTCTTCCAGCTGCCACCACAACAGCTACCATGCCTGTGCTCACGCTCCCCGAGTCCTTCACTAAATATTTGCAGAATGAGCCATCCGAGCTCTCGGGGATGTTTGCAAACCCGGCGGTGCAGGCTGCCATGGCCCAAGCAATGACCAGTATCCCAGTTCCTCCTCCTATTGAGCCACCCAAAATAGAGGCCACATTGCAAATTTTTGAGGAGTTGGAAAGACAACATGGAGGCAGCCAAAAGGTTAGAGGAAGAGGCGGATGACTACCATGAGCATTCGATATATGAGCACAAAATAATTGATGAAGTTGCCTATGAATCCTCTAGTGATGATGGCGAGGGTCTAGATGCAAAGATTATTCAGGAGACCATCGATGCTGAGCTTGATGCGGAGCTGGCTAAGCAAATCAGGGAGATTGCAGATAAAGAGGCTGAGAGGCAGCCTAGTATTGAAGAAAGGGTCGCTGCCACAGAAGCAGAAGGTGATAAGTCTCCAATGGAGGAACATGGTCGTGCCCTTGGACATAATGAAGAGGTATTCCCTCATGAGGAGCAAGAAAATAAGCAAGAAGATAAGCCTGAGGAAGAGATTGAAACTTTTAAGAATCTAGAGATTGAGCAGCCCGAGGAACACGAGCCTAATGAGGAAAAAGAAGAAAAGGATGCTGAAGGGGAAGATGACCCCGATGAACGCTTGCCCACTAAATCTCCTATCAAATGCATAGTGTTCATACAAGACTTCGATGAGGAGGAGGAGGATACAAGGACAGAACAGGAGGCTCTCAGTGATAAGGCTATTGAAATCAAAAAAGGTGATAAGGAAGATGACCAGGAATCACCTAAGGAAAGGTCCTCGATGCCTGATTGGCTGGAAAAACAACTAGAAAAGAAAGCTCTTGCTTCTAAGGACCCGAAAGCAAGACTGGTGGCTATATTGGCTCAAGCTCATATTAGCACTAAGAAGGAGAAAAAACCAAAAATCAGATCAAAGGTAACAATCGATGCCTCAGGACCCAGAATGGTGCAGGTAGCCACACCGGTGGTGGGAGAACAAGGAATAAGTTACAATAGCTCCACCATCGACTTGGGGGTCGCCACCAGGGAGCAAAAGGTCGATCACCTCCAAGAATCCGTCGCTACGGTGGTGCATCTCATCCAGCAAGATAAGGTTTCCAAAGAAGAGCTTAAGGCATAGGTGGCTGATTTGACAGCCTACATCCAACAATGGTCATCCACGGAGGAACAGCGTACAACATCCTTGGCCCTAGCGCGATTGTTGTCCAAGGAGCAGATAGACAAATTGGAAAAGAGAAAGAGCTTGGACAAGACCACAGAGAGTTGGTTCTGACAGGTCTTGGATGTTGGAAATACGGGCATCAATCACACTGTTCAGACAACGAACAAATTCCTGGATATACGAAAGTCTCTCGAGGGTACGGGGAAAATTTGCACTAACTTCCCGAAGAAGTATGAGTCTACCTATGCAAAGATTGAGGCTATCCTCAAGCTGCCGAGCGAGATCTGGGAGGAGTTTTCATTCAAAGAAGATGATCATTGGCTGATGGATGTTAGAAGCGAGACTTTGAGAACCAGAAAGAGAGGTTGGAGCAGGTGCCTTAAAAGGTAAACTCAGACATCGACTAGGCCAAGGAGGTTTGGTCAGATTGCAATCGGTATTTGAAACTAATGACAGGGTACGATATACCCGTTGTCCAGATCGATGCAGAGAAGATAAAGCCTCACTTCCAGAAGAGGATGGAAGATGGAATGTCGGGCGAGATAACCACTGATTTCATGGGTTTTGCTGCCCGAGCCTTCACCCAGTCAGAGTTGTTCAGGGATCATGCCGCCAAGTATGACGAAGACTGGGAGAAGCTCGTTGACAATTCCAAAGAGTGGAGCTACCGAGTGCTGAGATCTGACATCATAGAGGTCGATAAGCGCCAGCCGGTGATCCTAAAGTTCATGGAATATGCAGCCTTGAAGAAGCAAGAAGGAAAACCTATTGTTTGTGAAGAGCTACTTACAGAATAGCTACAGCAAAGAGAAATCAGCAAAAGACAAAACGCTATAGTGTTGTCACTAAAGGCCAAAATAGGGAAGAAGACAAATTGTATTTTAAAATGTAATATATTTTTGGGGTAGGTGAAACCCTAATGTAAGTGAATATTGGCCACACAATGAGATCAAATCTTGGCCACATGTTTTGCTTTTTGGGCACTATAAATAGGAGTCTCCTCTCATTTTGAGGGAGTTGAGTTGTTGTAAAGACATGTTGCAGAAATTGCAATAGAAATACATTGACTTTGGTGCATTTATGAGTTTCTTCTCATGTTTCATGATTCTTCTCTCATAGTTAGATGATTTAGTTGGATTTACTTTGTTGTTTTAGTTTCCTTTCAGTTAACTTTGGTAGATTTAGTAATGTTGTTCCATGGTTATGAAGATTTCTGTTGTGTAGATGCCTTTCTTGTCCATACTTTTGGCTATTTGCTGTTGGTAGATGGTTGTGTAAAGTTAGTCTGGACTCAAATTCGAAGCTGCTTTTAAATCTTTATCTTTGTTCATACATGTATGTGGTGAATGAGTGGTAAAAATCTGCAGTCTTTAGAAGATAGCACAAATTTCATGGCACTGTGAAATTTCTGGTTAAGTGAGATTCTGTATTTAGGAAGCTGTCCATAACAGAGACCTCCATGATCACTATTCATTAGTAGTTGTAGGTCCAGGAATCTCTTCTCTTCCCTGCCTTTTTTACTTTTTTTTAATAAGTAACTTGTGCTAAGGTTCATTGCACATTGTAAAGCCAAATCTTAAGTCAGAAATGGAGTTTAAGAATGGTGTTTGAACCTGTAGCAAACATACAACAACTTTTCATCTTCAAAACTTTCTTTGTAGATCGACCTTCCTTCCAGCTTAACTTCTGTAAGTTCGCCCTGTGATTACTAGCAAAATCACATCAACATCAACTGAGATATTCTATGCAAGTCATGACTTGACATCCGAGAGACCTTGGGGTAGTGATTTGTAACTTGTTTGCAGATTTTTACCTTTCAAGAGAGGTAGTGCACTTACGTATTGCCTATGTTGAGATGTGCATGAAAACACCATCAATAGGTTGTACGAGCATTAAAGGTTGTTCGAGTGATCATTGGTTGTCAAGAGTATGTCTTCGGCTAGTATCTTGTTCTTCCTCCTTCTGCTTGGTTCTCTCCTCGTACTGTTGCAATATTTGTTGCCTTCGACACTCTTGGTCGCTCTCTGCCCGAAGATCTTGCAAGATGATGAAATGGCGGGCCAACAACCTTGGTAGATGGTTGAGGAGATGGTCGACCTCATCGTTCACTTGCAATCTATCCTAGATGACTGCCTGAGGGATCTCTCACTTGAGAGCTTCCCTCCGTACGTGATCCCTTAATGATATGTCCCACAAGTTTACCAAATCCTATGTCAAATCATCTTTCTGTTCTTCGTTTGTTTGTACAGGCTCTTCCACCAGTCGACCCATTACGACGCCTTCTTACCGTTGGGTGATTTCCCTAAGTATGCTTAGGCAACGGCGCTAAATGTTTACTCACGGAATGAATTCCAACGTACACTGAGAGTAAACGAGAATAATTTGCAAAACATAACGTACTAAAAGATAATGTACAAAATCATCACACTTGTCTTTATTGATAGAACATATGCCAATACAACTATAACATGAATAATCATAGCAATAGTACCAATTGATTACATGATTCCGAATACATATAGTGCGCCAATGGTGGTTGAAGGACCAATCGTTGCGTCCCTTCATTACACTAATTATTCCATTAGGAACTAATTCCCAAACCCACTAACTAACTAACATGACAACATGACAACTACATACACCCAAGTACATGAAATATTAAACTAACTAAAATCTTATTTATTACCCACGTGGCCGACTAAGTACACTTTCAACTAGCTACAATACAATCCCTTCCAAAGACTGCACAAATGATTTGTGAATAATTGTTAATTACGGTTTAACAAATTTTGGAATTATAGTATTGACTAACATATTTAAAAATAAAACATATCTAATTTGGGATTAGAGCAAGTTTATCTAATTATTTGATGATTGCATTTTCCATATTCCAAATGAACATAATCCAAATTAAATGTTTGATCATAACAATATTATATATTTATGAGCATTGAGAATAGAGTTTGAACAAAAACCAATTCAATTAAATGAAATATAAGAATCCTAAAATTTATCATTCATCACTTTCATATCTAATTTATAAGCTAAACAGTGTATGGATTATTATTTTATTATAAAGTAAGTCCATTTCATGATCTATCTAAAACAAACAAAACATATGTAAAAGAGAGTGAAAATGCATATTCAATTCTTTTTATATAAATTATAAAAAATTAATCAAACCTAATTTGAAACACTGAAATTGACCTTGATATTATTACTAGTTAAAAAGCTATAACCGAATAAATACCATAAACATAAATAATAAAATTCCAAAGTGAAAATATACCAAGATGATCTTATTTGAAAGCTTGTAGTCTCTTTTAGAGATTTTCAGCTTTAAATGTTTAAATAAAAAATTTGACCAAGGCTAGCCTCCACAATGGGGTACTTTTTGGTAACCATATCGATGTAATCACCCACAAACCTTTTCATGGGCATCAAATCACAGAATTTCGGTTTGTAAATGTGGCTCTGAAATAAACATCGGCTACCTCGGGATTTGATGTGAGGATCGAGTTCCCCAATTCAAGCTTGTCAATGAACCTTTTCCTTCTATGGAGTATCTTATTCCATAGGACCTTACACAGCCTATGGTGCACTTTAGGTGGTTCTCCCTCCTCCTATACAAATATCTTAAATATTTTCTCCATTTCAACATAATTCTTGGAAGCAAACATAATAAAACTCATAAATTTTTTTTAGTGTCACTTCACAAAAATAGTTGGAATTTTAGAATACGAATCAAAAACATTTAGGGGTCTTTTAATTCAACTTTCTGCCCCCCAAAATATAGCATTTTGACTGTGGAATCATGGATACGATACAATATCAAGCACATATGGTGGGATTCATGGATGGTGGAGTTACATATTCACAAATAACTACCCTTTTATGTTGATTTTTTATAAAAAAAATAAAAATAGTAAATATAATTTGATCATGAAAGTGAAATTATTTTTCGGAGTTTCAGAAGAGTTTGCTAGTTGGGGATACGACATTGACAACATTGTTTCTATTATCTACTCCTATGATCCTAGCAACACGTCAATTGCACCCATCTTCATCTTTGCCCTTCCAAAGTTCTTCCACCAAATTATGGGATACTTGGTGTTTATCTTCACTGGTCTGGAGGGAAAAATGTACCATCATTTGATATCAGTGTTTGATTGGATTTCAGCAATCCACGCTTGACTTTGATATCTACGTAGTATTTCACATCCAAATTAGTGGGTGTGAGATGATATAATAGAACAACATTAGAGGAAGAAGATGAAGCAAGGCACTTGTAGAAAAAACCAAATTGGTAGTAAGATTAAGTGTTTGAAAATTGACAATGGTGGTGAGTAAAAGAATTCGACTTTTTTTTTTTTTTTGCAAAGAATGACATTTAGAGAATCAAGATTGTTCCTCTTACATCACAAGAGAATGGTGTAGCAAAAAGGTTAAGTGAAATCATTTTGGAAAGAGCATGTAGCATGCTCTCAAATGCAGGACTAGGAAAACAGTTCCGGGCTAAGGCTGTAAGTACAACAGTGTACCTAATCAATAGAGGACCATCCTCTCGTTTAGATTTTGAAGTTCCAAAAGAGAAGTGGCTGGGTAAGAAGATTTCTTATTTGGATGTGAAGCTTTCGTTCATGTCCCACAAGAAAAAAGAACAAAGTTTGACATGAAGTCTAAAAGGTATATCTTCATTGGATATGGGGATGAAAATTATGGTTACAGGTTATGGGATCCAGTTACCAAGAAAGTCACATGAAGTGAGATGTGGTGTTCAATGAAAAGGTAATGAAAAATATACAAGAACAAGGCAGATCAGCCAAGGAGTATGTTCCATTAGAAGACATCACAAATGGGAGTGATGTGTTCAAACAAAAGGAGATTGTAAATCAACCACAGGTGTAAATTCGTCCATTAATACAACCACAAGTTTAGCCCCCGAATTCCCATGATAATAAAGAGAAGGATCATCCCATTGGTACTCATGAGTAGGGTACTTCACAAGAATTGATTCCTTAGGTTAGAATATCTACTAGAGAGCGAAAACCTTCAACAAGGTACAAAGAATTCTTTCAACACTTACTACTTTCTAATGAACTTGAACCTGCTACTTTAAAGAAGCATGTGTAGAAAATGATAAATAATGGATGGAGGCCATGACAAATGAGATGGGAACTTTGATGGGCGATCACACATGGGATTTAGTTCCTCTTCCACCCAACAAGAAAGCATTGGAAAACAAATGGGTATATAGGTTGAAGGAAGAAGGTGGGAAAATGTAAAGTCCCTTGTCAAATTTGCTTCAATCTTTCAATTTATGTTGTTTGACATTTCGTCAAACACTTGGCCAGCATACTCCTTTCAGCAAATGTAAGCTTATTTCTGAATTTTCTCGACGCTCAAAAGATACTATGCATAGATTACATACTCTCCGAGTAGCCGAGTAATCTCCAAAAAATTTGCATGCCTAGTAATTTCTGCTTTTACTCTCGAGCAGTATGTAGATGGATTTTCTCCCGTCAAATTATTGAGTAATCGCCAGTAGCTCGCAAAAAACCCACAAACTTTGCAAGTTTGTATGTGCATAAATATGTTTGTGTGTGTATATGCATGCAAACTTGGCATCTTGTGTATGTTTATAGATATGTATGTGTGCATAGTGCAGTCCTGAGTATACACATACATAAATATCCACACACATTTGCCGAGTATTTTCCGAGTATTTGCCGAGTTTTCCCCAAGTTAAAATTTTTGGGCTTGCCAAGTACTCTCCGATTCCGAGTATGTAAACTATGATACTATGACATAAGAGATTCTCATATGTCGCTTTTTCAAATAAGACATTCAAGGACTCAACAATTAAGGATGCAAGAATATTGAACAACTCAATTTGCTCATAACTTCTATTTTCATTCAGCGAAATGTATGACTGCAGTACATTTCTTACATGACAGCATTAACAGTGAATACACAAGCTTCTGATAAATAAATAAGATCGAATACAAGACAAAGTATTCAGATTAGGACAGCGGGTCTTATCCATGCTTGTAGTTTACAATGATGGCCAAAGTCAAACACTTTCAAAGCAAATAAAAGACAGAAGTACCACACCTGAGAATGCGTCTTAGAGACTTAGAATGGCATGAGGTATCTTGAACGCTGCCCAGAAATGCACTTCATAGCAGTGTATCTCCCTTCACAACTCACTTAGCAATCTTGAGTGCTCCAACACACAAAGCACAACTATCGTTCTTCTATGATGGATGGTATGAATTTTCCACGATTTTATCTATTGTAACTCCTCTTTGACTCCATGTCCTGCCTTATGTCTTCAATATTCCGCACCTCCTGGCACAAGCGGTTGCATTGGATGAATCTTCCTTATGCTCCTTAAGAGACCAAACCATATCCAATAATCCCGATAGGGGATTGACCGACAGCTTAGTGTCTCATCATAAACAACTATGGCTCTGATAGACCACGTCCTCACCAATCGCCCATGATCTTCCTTACAATGATGCGGCGCCAATAATAGTTACGGGAAAGACACGATAATAGTCTGTGGACAAATTATTAATAGCCACGATCATTACTAGCTATGCTTTGACTCCAACGATGGCTTACAGGGACGGTAGCTGTAATAATCACCTTAATCCTATTTTGAATATTGTCTTATGACCATTCAAAATTCATTCGATGCACTTCATTCTGTAGTCACTCGACACTGGCGATATTGGCAGCAGATTATGGATGCGGCCCTTCCACTGCCCGACACCTTAGAAATAAATGGCATTTGATTGAAAACTCCCTCCGCTTTAATATTCTCGTGTCTTTATCTGACTGCTGCTTTGTTCATAATGAGTCGATACTTTATAATATCGACTTCAGTCAAATATAACATAATATTTCCAGCAAAATATTTTTATTCGCTCCAATAATTATCAAATAGTGACTTTGTCCCTTTTTTAAAATATATTATTCAGAAATAATTACTGAAAATACTTTTAAATGCCTGAATAATAAACCTTAGTTTGTAGATAGACAAATGAAATACCTCAAAAGAATGCAATAATAAACCAGCTATTGCATTAATAGAAATAATTGCAATAATACATCAGCTATTGGAATTGCTCAAATACTTAGTTTTTCAGACAAGTTGAATACAATCGTTTGTTACATCCCAAATTGTGAGGTTACTATTTACTAGTGATATAAAGGGTAGAAATGAATGTAATGTGAAATCTGGAGATGCTTGTACCTTGTTGTCAATGTGTATGTTATATCACTTGATGTTGTTTCATTTGATGTTATCTCAATTGATGTAATTCATGGTGGAATACTGCATATATGTGAATAGGAGGTTAATGAATCATGTTATTTTAACCTGAAGATGTTTATATATATGATGTTGTTAAAGGTATGTGCTAGTGATTGCAAGAAAACGTTCATTCTCCAGGGGGAGGAGAAGTATCACTCGGGAGAGGAGCTTGGTCGGGTAACCGGTAGAGTGAACTATCTGAGCATACACACACCCACCTTAAACTAAGTAAACCAAGTCAGTTTTGTATGAGTATAAGGGAAGTCATCCATAGCTTGTATGTCTTGCAAGTAGAGGTCTTGACTGCTTCTGTGTGTGAAGTTTATCCTTGTGCTTGATTGTGAGATTATGATCATCATGGTGGTATCATGTTTGGGTGTGAATATCGGAAGTAAGCATATGTACACATGTATAGTATATATACGTATCCGTAAGTATAAACATATCAATACAGGCGTAAGTGGCTAATGGACTGGCCATATGGATGTGTCGATATGGTATATGTACGTATATGTGTACATAGAGGATTATACTACAGTATACATATGCATATAAGCGTACGTCCGATAATGTGGAAATATTAATATTTGCCTTGGAATTTATATATACACATATACATAGATATATATTGAAAGTATGCTAACTGGCTCGCAGTATATGTATTCGACAAATAAATTTGTATATGTATATATTTATATTTGCTAAAAATAAATATATTTATATATATGTAATTATATATAATATTATTATAGTTATATTAAAATATATATGTATATTAAATATTTATATGTTTAATATATTTAAAAGAACTATAATAATATTTATATAATAAAATATATAATATAATATGAAATGTATTGGAAATTGATAGATTTCATAAATGAAGACTTTACTTTATAAAGTCAATTGAATAAATCGATTTATGGCATAATGGAAAATAACTATGGAAATCAATTCATATTGTTTGAAATATTAACCATTTTAAAATGCAACACATTTTTGAGGGAAATCATGCCGAACTTTGAATGAGGAAATATTTCATTGAAAACTTTAGCTGAAACATTTGAAAAATAGAGTGAAAAGTATTTCTGAAGGCTCTTCCCGTGAAATGGCGAGAGCTTCAAATGTAGGAAAAAAATGGAGGAAAGATTCAAACGTTGGAGAAGAGGCAATGCTAGTTAGATGGAATGTGTTGTTGCAAGCTTAAACTTGACAAATTCGCAGCAATCATGAGTCATTCTCTGTTATGCGCCAAAGAGGGACGTTTTTCCTGTAAGTGGCAATTTTGAGTTTTGAGTTGAACAAGTCTGGAAATGCTGGCTCCAAGAGGGTCGAATCACTCTTTTTTATGATGATATAAGGGATTGTGAAAAGGGGATTAAATGTATAAGGGAATTCAATGCATTTAAGGGTAAATGTATAAGGAAATTCAATGCATTTAAAGGGTAAAGGGATTGTGAAAAGGGGATTAAATGTATATGGAGAATACGTAGAAGTATTTATTACCTACTAGGATCGAAATGATGAAAAAACCAAGTAAGGTCTTAAGCTTAAGTTATTAGGTTAACAGAGACAAGCTAAGCACTCCTAGGATAAAGATTTTCGGATTAGGAGTTATGTTACAAGACACTTGTAGATTGTTTCGTTTCTAAGTAGATTGTTTGAAGGTAGGTTGTCTGAAACAAGATATACCTATCTTGTGTAACTATTTGAAGGTAGGTTGTTTGAAACAGGATATACCTATCTTGTGTAACTATTTGAAGTAGATTGTTTAAAGGTAGGTTAACTGAAACAGGATATACCTATCTTGTGTAATTACTTAGTAGATTAGTATGTTATAGGTTAGTCTGGGATAAAAGATTATCCAAAAGTAAAGGACGATACCTATGCATAGTGTAAGATAGCCTTAAGTCAAATCGGCTCTAAGTAGTGTATATGATAGATGACCTTCATTCGAAGTACTGAATGAGAATACTTTGGCCAAAGTAGTGAAATGTACGACATCCACTTAGACTGTGTGATGCTTGAGACTACACTGTCAGTTCATCGTGATCCTTGTACTAGTATGAGATTGTGAAATAGCAAGGTTCTAGTTGTGAATAGGACACAACACTATGCTCAGTTGGGTTGTCACAACTGGATACTCTACCAATCTCTTCATTCGAAGGGAGGGCCATCTATCGAATGATAGATGTGCGGGGGACCGCATTAATAGTCCGTGGTTGGCGGAAAAGCGCCTGAGTGACGCTTTTCCTCCACAACAGGCAATGGATACGCCAAGATTTGAAAGGAAAGGAACCTGGATCGTCTTACTACTATTTGTTCTAAAGCTCATTGGAGCTAAGTTAGTTAAGGTACGTTTTATCGTTACTTGTACTTGTGAAGTTATTGTAATGAAATGAAATCTCTATTGTAATTTGAATATGATATCATGTTCATATAGTATCAATAAAGGAAAGAAAAATTATATTGCAATGACTTGTTAGCACGTTTATTTACTCTTTTGTTGTAAATTGGAATTTTTTTGTTTTACCGAAGGATCAGGTTGTTACATCGTTATTCTCCAAATTTGGTCGAAGACCATTAAATTTGCAATGAAGCTCCTGTAGAAACCCTAGATGGATTCCTCCACAATCTCCAGCTAGGGTTGATCTTTCACAACCGAACCTAGTATCCTAGAGTCTTCAAACCCTTAGACAATAAAGCAGCTTGCAGATTGAAACGAAGTTTGTATGGGGTGAAACAAGCTCCAAGGCAATGGTATTTAAAATTTGATTGATTTATGATTGAGCAAAATTTCTCTAGAAGTGAATTTGACCATTTTTTTTATTATAATATTTTAGATAATGGTGGCTTTGTATATTTGTTATTATATGTTGATGATATGCTAGTGATAGGAACTAGCATGGTTGTTAATCAACAAGTTAAAATAACAATTGGCTTAAAAAAATTTAATGGAGGATTTGGGTGCTGCAAAGCAAATCCTTGGAATGGCAATTGTAAGAGACAAGAAGAAAAGGGAATTAAAACTATCATAAGAAAAATATATTGAAAAGGTATTGGATGGGTTTAGCATGAAGGATGCTAAGGCAGTGAACACCTCTAGCGGATCATTTCAAATTATCTTTTGAGATGTGTCCTAAGACACTTGAAGAAAAAAAATACATGTCAAGAGTGCCTTATTCTGCAATTGGGAGCCTTATGTATGCAATGGTCTGCACAAGACCAAACATTGCCCAAGAAGTGGGAGTGGTTAGTAGGTATATGAGCAATCCAAGAAAAAATCATTGGTAGGTTGTGAAATGAATTCTAAGATATTTGAAGGGTGCATTAAATCATATATTGATGTTTGGAGGATCAGATGCACAATTGCAAGGATATGTTGACTCAAACTTGGCTGGTGACTTAGATCGAAGATGAACTACAATAGGGTGTGTTCACATTTGTAGGAGTAGCAATCAGTTGGATTTCTAGGTTGCAGAAGGTGGTGGCTCTTTTTAGTAGAATATATTGCAATCACAAAAGGAGTTAAGGAGATGTTGTGGTTGTAGTCGCTATTATTTGAATTAAGTAGTAAACAATGGAACTTCATTTTATGTAGTGACAACAAAAGTGCAATACACTTAGCAAAAAATGTAGCATTTCATTCATGAACAAAGCATGTCATGTGGAGCTTCGATATTACTTTAATTGAAGTATCCTTGACTAGGATAAGCTAAAGTTGGAGAATATACATACTAGCCTGAATCTTGTAGATGCATTTACTAAGGTTGTTTCAAAATAGAAGCTGGAGTTCTACAAAGCTTCTCTTGGTCTGGTAAATATGTGACAATAAGCCTTGGAAAGTGGGTGAAATCTCTAAGAATGGTTATTTGCAGCATGTATTAGACTTTAAGTGGGAGATTGTTTGGATGTGAAGTCCGATAGAGGGTTCAACTTCAGAGTTCTCATTTTCCTTGTCCTTCGGATGCAAAGCATGGATTTTTTTTTTTTTTAAGGCTTCATCTTTCCTTTGACAAGTCCTATATATAATTGTTGATGAACTCCTAATCTATGTATGAATTGTTTTGTATCTGTCAGAGATACTGGTCTGTTTAATACAGTGATATGTATTGCTGCGATAAATTAATACAAAGAGAAACACACTTTCCCGTGGATGTAACCATTTGTTGAACCACCTGAAATTCTGTCTGTGTGTTACTTCCGTCTTTGTTTATATTACTGCAGTTTTTTAGATAGCAAATTTACAATTACATTTGTTAATTTTTTTAATATGAACCTAACAAAGAATAGCAGAAATTATATATATAGATAAGTGCTATGTGTTGTTTCGCGGGGCTTCTTTGAAAAGACTAAGATGGTCACATTTATGAAGGTTTTCTATCTTAGTATTGTAAATTTATTTCTAAGTGTCGATGTTTCTGTGGAAAAAATATTATAGTTCATATAAAGTTCAAATATTAACTGTGGAAAACCTGGTGGAGATAACTTATAGAGATTGTTTGGTTTTCTATTTATGCAGGTTAAGCTTGTAATCCAGCTATTGGCTGATTCTGGGCCTTACAAGGATGGGTTGTTTTGATTGTTGGTTATAAATGGGTCAGACGAACATGTACATATTATTCTTCTTCTGTTGTATATGTATATTAGTTCCTTCAATTGAATTCTATATTTTGGTTTACATGGATTATCATGTTTATTATATACAGTTCTATAAATTGGTATGATATTTTGATGTTCTAAATGTTTTTTTTTTTTTTTAAGTAAGGATTTTTTTATATTAATATAGATATTTCAAATATATCTTATTAGCTTTAAATTATTTTATTTTATTTATATTGTTGATTTTATTTTTATTTGAAGAACTATTTTTTATTTACGTAGTTATATTTAAGAATTATTTTATAATTTTAATTTTCTTTTTTAAATATATTAGTTGTGTTTTGGTTTTATGTACTTGGTGGCAACATGATGCTCTTCACCTTGTTGTCACTGTATAAATATTCAATCTTGATATTAAAAATATCAATAATGTTTATAATAATGACAGCTGAATTATTATTAGTATTAAAATACACTTTCCTTAAATGCCATCAATATATAAATCATAATGAGTAGGCTCTTGTCTGTGTTATTGAAACTTTAGAAGTATAGCCCAGCTGAATTATTATTAGTATCAAAATCATAGTAACGAGACTCGGACTCGGCTAGGGCGACTCGACTCGGGACTCGGACTCGGCGCAGACTCGGCAAAATGAAAAAAATTTGAAAAAACCCTAAAAATTTAGAGATTTTTAAGGATTTAAAACTTGTTTCAAGCACCCTTTATTGAATACAATACAAATAAAAGAAAATTTGATCACATACACAAGTATACAACGATCACATAAGTATACAGTACACAAATTGTAGTTGCGCCGTTGAAGGAAATAGCATACTTAGATATATAAAATTAGTCAAATGTATACAAAACTCATGGAATATGAAATCCATAACATCAAATGTTCCATACAAATATGAAATATCAAAACAATAGCTATAAGTCTATGACTCTATGGCATAGTGGAGCCAGCATCCTTCCTACGAAGGCGTCTAAGGATCCTGGATGATGAAAAGTTACTTACATAAGTATTGTAAAATGAAAAGTTTTAAGTTTTTAACTTTAAATTTGAATTCGATAATGAGATACATCTAGATTCTAAAATAATACAATTTAAATATAAATTTTAGAACAATTAAACGAAAAAGAATTACCTGGCTACATGGAAGGGAATGGTGCAGTAGTACCAAAAGTCTACAATTATCTTTTTTGTTGCATCATGTGTGTCCTTGTTCCAACCCATGCTCTCAAGCGATGGTTGGGAACCAAGAGTAGTGCGTGGTACAAAATATGAGTCCATGACATCAAATGTTCCAAACAAATATGAAATTTGACTGTTTAAATAAGCTAACAAAATGCTAGAAATGACATAAAAGTACAAGAACAAGAATACTAAACATGCAAGTAATCAAACTAATGAAATGAAATGAAAAAAGATAAATGATAGAAACAGACTAATGGGCAGTCCAACGCTATGTAGCCTTCCATAAATATCCACATGAACAACCTGCACACATAGAGACAATGAAAATTGTTGGGGCTATTTCGGGGCGTGCTTTAGTTAAATCCCCGTTTTGGTGTTTCCACCTCCAACGACAACCAAGAAGACAAAGAGATAAAGAAATAGACAATAGACAAGAAAGAGTGACGAGATAAAGAAAGTAGACATGCTAGATATCAATATGGTACTTAAAAAATACAATAATAACAATGAAAGAGTGTTTACCCTCCCTTTAACGAGCTTGTAAAGCAGAAAGAAAGTGCAACACTTGAGAGAGCCAAGATGAAGATGTAGGAGCCAAGAACATGCAAGATGCATGAGAAAAATGGTGTAAAAGAGATTGAGAGAATGAGAATGCAAGAAGGAGAATGAGAGAATGAGAGATTGAATTGCAAGAATGAGTGAATAGAATGAATGAGAGTTTGAATGAAGAAATGCATGCAAAAGGGTCATTTTCTAGTGCATCTGCGATCACAAAGGCATTGCACTTTGCAGGAAGGTGGAAGTGTAATGTTCCAACAACAACATGATCAAGAATCTTGTCAAGATGTTCACCTGACATGGAGACGTGTGTGCATCACGAAAGCGTTCTCGACAAAAAATACTTCAAAGATCGAAAGCGATGGGGTCAAGGATGAAATTGAAGGTGAGGTAAAAAGGGTATTTTTATTATTGTCTTTATTAGGCTAAAGTGACCTAGTTATGTAATGTGAAATTTTACAACATAGTGAGCTAAAGTATAAAAAGGTTTAAGAGAATATACCTAGGATGAAGAGGATGCAAACCTTCAATTCAGTATATATGTGATGTAGAGAAGTTGGGCTAGGACATGAAGACAATGCAAGTCTTTCATCATGTAAAGATGACTGCAATCTCACCACAAACATGTTAGGAAAAAAAGTGAAAAATAGACATGATAAAATTTCATAGACATGACATGACAAATATGACAATAGCACACTTAGATATATAGTCAAAGACTCAAATGTATATAAAACTCATGGAATATGAAATCTATGACATATCAAAAGATTCAAAACAATAACTAGAAGTCTATGGCTCAAAAGAGCTTGCATCTTTCCTATGAATGTGTCTAAGATAGGTCCTGGATGATGTAGTAGCCATAATCTCAAGTATCAGGGAAATTGCCCTGATGGGGTTGAGAGGTAGTGCCCTTTGTGGGGGTTGAGGCGTAGTTCCTCTAGTGGAGGTTTAGGGGTAGTTCCCCCAATGGGGTCAAGGGGCAATGCCCCTTGTGGGGGTCTGGGGGCAGCGCCCCCAACGGGGTCTAGGGGCAATGCCCCCAGCAAGGTCAAGGGGCAGCGCCCCTTGTGGGGGTCTGGGGGCAACGCCCCCAGCGGGGTTGAGGGGCAGTGCCCTGGGCGCGCTCCCTGTCGCAATACAGGGCGGGGTCGAGGGGCAGTGCCCCCCGCCACCAAGCCCAAATTAAGACCTCCAAAACCATACAAACCTCCATGGCGTACATCATTGTGCATTCACAATAAGTAAATAAATTTTAAAAAAATTAAATTAAATTTCATGTATTTTTTATCACTTTCAAACCTTGCCTTTGTCGAGTCCTGCTGATGGGACTCGCCTGGACTCGGTGAGTTTGGCGAGTCTACCAGACTCGGCGAGTCCAGCCAGGACTCGGTAGGACTCGGCCGAGTCCGAGTCCGAGGCCCCAGGACTCGGCCAGGGTGACTTGACTCGGGACTCGCCGAGTCCTGACGAGTCTGGGCGAGTCTCGTAACTATGATTAAAATACACTTTCCTTAGATGCCATCAATATATAAATCATAATGAGTAGGCTCTTGTCTGTGTTATTGAAACTTTAGAAGTATAGCCCAAATATGAAAAGTAGTGCTTTTTTTTCATTCTAATTAATTGTGGCTTTAGGGACCATTCTTTTTATATATTGATGGAAAATATTATTTTTTTAATTTTTTTAACAACTTAGTTAACAGGGTGTAGATCAAACAAAATTCCTTACAATATTTCTATCTATCTTTTAGCCCCGCTAATGATGTCACCCTGCTAGAACATAAAGGATATCAAAATGAGTCAAACTTTCTATAACATCTATCATAACACTCCACGGGGCCAAATTACTCTTGTCTGGAATCAATACAGGCAAAGCTCCAATCTATTGCCCCTATTTTTACTATACTTGCCATGAATTTCAGAAAAGCTACTGCCTTCTTAGCAGTGTTCTGCTGCTTTTTGACTTGCTGCTTGTGATATTTAAGAAGGAATACATGAACCAGTTGGTGACCCTTGTCCCATATGAGAATGGTCTTAACTAGTGTATCTTTTAAGACGCCAAGAAAACCTTTCTTAATGAATGCCTTCACTAGAATCCTCACATCATCAATCTTTTCTTCCATGTCAAGCGAGACCCGCAGGAACATTGAGGCTATGTCGATATTCACACGACAGAGGTGCTCAATTGACATAAACTCCTCTCCAAAGCGTGCACCACCACTTTTTCCTGAACTTTGAATACCATTTTCATTTTTACATTCAAAATCGATCCAAAGAAAGGAATTTTGCCTCTTATTGGATGCCAAAACATTCAAACCTATGTTTTCTGCCACTTCTTCATGGTAATTATTGTCTCTTCACGTGTGCTACTTGATCATCATCCCATCATTTACTCACTTCACATAAGACCCCATCCCTTCTTATTAGTGGGAGATGTCTTATTTACATTATGAGCCAAACGCCTTTTGTGCCATCATTTTCCAAGGTGTTAAACTTGGAAGAGTTATTATAACAAGTTAAAAAGAAATCTGGACCTCTCAACCCATAAGTTCATGCTTTGTAATCATAAGTTAATTTATTTCCAAAATCTGTTGAAGCCTTGGCCTTATTATTAATGACATTATTCTCCAAATTGTCTGTATCATAATTAGCTAAAAATATTAGCTTCCTTATGTATTGTTCGGTAGACATGTTGGATTTTGAAGGATGCAAGGGAGTCAAATAATTGCCGAGCATCATGAAGGATGTTGGTAACTTTCCAATGAAGAGTTTTTCTTTTTCTGTGTTAATTATTATTGTGGTCTCTTTTTATCTGTACTAAGGAAATGTTAAATTGTTTAAATATTTAAAGATTTAGGAGTTGAATTTAGGCTTCCGTTTTATTATGTATTTCATTTTAAAGTTTTTTCAAGGTTGTACATATTAGTTTTCCCCTTCATCCTGTATTATGCGTCCATCTCTTGATGGGCTAAGGTTTTCTCTTGCTGCTCTATTGAAGTTTATCTTCGTTGAGTTAATTGGTGGTGGTGACCATTTGATACCTAATCACAGATTGACATAAGAATTAGTTCTGTTCGTCTCTTGAAAAGAGGGTGAACAATAATAATTAATGACAATAAATAGACTTGATTTGCATTAAAATTCTATGAATTGGAAATAAATATTGCTTCATTAGAAGTGTGCGAAATAGAACAAAGAGAAAAAAATATTATAAGATCATAAAAAATTGCAAATACCTTTTTGTAAAGCCTTTTAATCCATTTAATGTGGGTATTGAGATTAGAAGTGTAAAATGATATTAAAATGTTTAATATAAGGTGGGCAAAACAAAAAAAATTACGAACATGGTTTTGTAAAAGAAAAGAAAAGAGCAGCACAATAATTATTAGCATTTATATATTATACCATAGTTTAAGGGTGTGGTAAATTAACATTATTAAGTAGGGTAATAGTAAATACGTTTAAATATTTTGTTTAAATTTAACTTAGTTATTTTATTGTGAGGTTGCAAAAGGATTATTACGAGATTGTTAGGAAATTGTTTGTATAGAATATAATAAGTGTTCATTGAGGATGCAAAAGGATTATTACGAGATTGTTAGGAAATTGTTTGTATAGAATATAATAAGTGTTCGTTGAGGAAGAATAGGATAAAATTAGCAAATATCATATTACTAAATAGTCTACTATGTTTGAATAATAAAATCTTGGCGTCACGATTGAAATGCAAAAAAACAATATGTAAAATCAGAGTCAAGCCAAGCCTCTAGGAAAGTTTGATTTTGATTCTTTTGAAAGTGAAAAGAGGCATTGAAATTGTAGAATGTCCATATCTTGATTATAATTATTGAAAAGGTGAGTACATGAAGGATTGTTGTAGGGCTTGTTAGTAGCTTTTGTGAGAGTTTCTTAGATTATTTTGATTGTTGAAGTATGGAACATTGAATTTGATATACTTCTAGTAGTACGTCTGTGAATTTTTTAAAATTACATGTGTGAGAAGAGTGTTGACATTGTGGCTGTAAAAAGATTGCTCTGTAAAAATAGTATGGTTGTTCAATGATAAAATACACTTTAAGTCAAAAGGAAAAAAAGAAGCAAAGAACTTTCAATTTTGAAGAAGTTGTTTTAAGGAGTGGCGCCTTGGTTGGGAGGGTTTTTGGTTGTTGTTTTGTTGTGTAGTAAGTATCATTAGTAATTGGAAAGGTGTTTGATTAGAAGAGGAGAATGACATTTATGTAAAAGAGTAAATTGCAAATCAAACAAATCTAATGCAAAGAGGTTTTATATATTTAATAAAATACAAAATTGCTTGGTTAAGATATCATAGAAGTGTGAATTGTGGCTTTTAAAACCCAAGAAATAAGGCACACTAATAGTTGCAAAAAGGATGAATTTGATTTTAGATCATTAACAATAATTAACAAACAAATATGTTTGCATCACAAGGTAAATTGAGACCATTCTAACCATGTAAGGGTCAAACCCTTGGGTAATATAATTTGGTACATAGTTGGCACACTTGGCAAGTTACTCGTTGGAAATTCGATGAGTTCGACTAAAAAACTCACCAAACATTGAATGGATGTGGGATGCATCTAGAATGCACCAAAAATGTGAAAAAGCCACTCTTTTTTGCTTATAAAGTTTCTAATGCCCTCACTATTCCTCACACAACATTTGGAGAGCAAATTTGAGCTACTTGGAAGGAATTTTAGACAAATTTGAAGAGAAAATTTCAAGATTTTGAAGGGTAGGTTAGTATTCTTTTTTAATTTTTCAAGCATGTAAATTCATTTTAACAACTAAAATCAAGCATGTAGGCTATAAAAAACTAATAATTAATGTCATATCCCCAAAATCGTGACACTAAAGATAACAAAATACATATTAAAAATATTAACCATTCGATATAATTATAATTGTCAAAGGCAATATTATAATTATAATTATTATATTATAAATATTAAAATATAGACATTAACAATTTAAATATTATAATCACTATGATATAATAAATATTAGTCGGTACACCCGTCTTCATCTTCCTCCTCCGCGCAACCAGCTCATGAGGAAGAGATGCAGACACCCTCTCCGAAAGATCGACAGGGTGGGGAGGTGGAGCCCTCCTCTGCAAGGCAGTCTGAAAATCAACACGAATAGGCCTTCGCGGGGCAACCCTTGCCCTGTTGGCATTTGTGGAGTGGGAAGAGATAGCATGGGGATTGTTTAGTTCTTTTTTGTTTTGTTTTTAAAGGTCGTCATACCAATAATTTGATGGAGGCTTTAGCTATTTTGCATGTTATGGAGCGTGCTTGTGCTCTTGGTTAGAGACGTCTCATCTGTGAGTCAAACTCACAGGTGGTGGTGCATTGTAATGTCCCCTTTTGGGATTGCTCTAAATTTGCTTGAAATCTCTAATTTCTAAATGACAAATGAGTTAGAGAATACTTTTCATTTGATTGAAACTTTGATTGAAGTCCTTCATTCCCAATTAACCTGGCCTTCACCTTAGAAGATATCGTTAGTGTTGATCAAGCGGACAAGAATCTATTATCCATACTTATTTAAAGATCATAATTATTTATAAGACTTAATAATTGCTACAAGCATCATTATTGCATAATCATAAATAATATCTATGTATATTTTATATAAACATATACATATACATCGTTGTTTCTCATTGTCAATTTATAATAGTTTCTTATATATATATAATATTAATTCATCATGTTTAAATCCTTAATTCATAAGTGATCATTTAAATACATAATTACTTATTTGTATCCTTAATATATTTATCAAACTAATTACATGAAATTATAAAATACTTATCTGAATCTTATCCTATCTGCAAAAGCTTCTCTCCTAGCCACGGTGATCAGATTTTGGAGAGTATTTTTTTATTAATTGATTCTTTTTACCACCATATATTCCTCCTTTCTTCCCTTTGATCTTCCTTGTTTCATAAATCTTTTCCTTATTCATTTTCCTTTCATCGATCTTCAAGAGAAGACAATCGATAGTAATCAAATTATTTATTGAATATATTCTTATTCTCGTATATGCTTCCTTGTTCCATTCCTCCATCGATGCCCTTCTCCCTTGAAAATGATTCTCTTTTAATATCCTTGATCGGGTCAAAAGGCATGACTTTTCCTTGCATAGGGACGTGACTTTGTTTGGTTGCTGCCCTTTCACTTTTGTTTGCAGTCGTTAGTTGTTTTAATATATTTTTATTATTACTTGTGTTGACTTTATATGTTATTCAATTTATATTTATATGCTTATATATATATATATATTTGTATTTGCATTTCATTCAATATATTTATATGCATGATTATTATTAGTATATTTATTTTTATTATTTATTTTAATATTTATAGTATTATATTACATTAAGTATATTTATAATTTTAATATGTATTTTGTTATCTATTTATTTATTTATTTGTAAATGTTATTATTATTATGATATTTACAAATAATATTTATTATTCTATTTTGTATTATGATTATAATATTATCCATGATAATTATAATTATAATAGTAATATGTATATATTGATATTTATTTGGTTTTGTTATTTGTATTTCACTATTATTTTGGTGCTACGATTTCGGGGACATGACAATCCTCCCCTCCCAAATTTGCTTGTCCTCAAGCAAAAACTTTTTAGTTTCTTCTAGGATCTCTTCTTCTAATCTGTCACCAAAGGTAATTAAGTTAGTCACGTTTATAGATATAATTTAATGTTTTATAATGATTACTCTATTTGAATGCGTATATCTATTAAAATATAAATAAATTAAATATATACTTATCTTTGTGATGGGGACATCACATGCATTTGTTGACTCGACAATATTTTGTAGAGGTTAGTTGGAGATTGGTGTTGGTGGTTAACCAGATTCTTCATTTGTGTAACTCTTTGGAGTTTGTTACTTTTACTCATATCCCTATAGAGTGGAATGGTGTAGCGGATTGTTGGCCAAATGGACTTCTGATCAAATGCAAAACTGGAATATTAGAGAGAAGGATCAATTACCTATAGATTTGTCTCATCAGTTGGATCACTTAGTGGAACTTGATAGGGTTGTTTGATGCTCTTGCTTTGTATTTCTTCTTGTTTGAATAAATTTTAACCCCTCCTTTTATTTTAATATTAAAAATATATAAAATTAAAATAAAACACAAACATAAAATAATTATCGAATATAAAATTTACAAATACTAAATGATTATGATTATGACCATTATAATAATTTAATTATAATATGGAACATTACGGTTGTAATACAGTTCGAGCTTGCTGAAGATTGATATATTCAAATGTTTTCTCTAGCTGTCAAGCATTGGTATTCTTTCTGCGGCTAATCTGAATTCGATTTATGGAAGATTTATATCCCTAAGACTTGTTAGGATTGAAGCCCAATAGTCTTTCTCTGTATTCCCTCCAAGATATGGCCTTTCACATTCAGCTGAAGCTGAATGTTATTTGTATTATGTTTATATATTGGAGAATACTCTCTCTGCTGCTGTATCGATTATTCAAACTGAAGTAATAATAATTTCCTCTGCTTAGTGTGGATGTAGCCAATTCATTGGCGAACCACGATAAACTGGTGTCTCATTCTTTTGTGCAATTACTTTGTTTTCTGCATCTCTATTATTCGTTCTTCTTTCATTCACAATTGGTATTAGAGCTGTACGGTGACGATATAGTTGATTAGGAATTCGGTGTTGAATTTCAGGAATTATGGAGGAAGCAAAAATAGAGAAATTCTCAGGTCAAAATTTCAGTTTGTGGAAGGTGCAAACGGAGTCATTGTTGATAAAGCAGGACCTCTCACTTGCGCTTGAAGGGAAAGCAAAGAAGCCGAGTTCGATGGCAGATGAAGAGTGGGCGAAGCTGGATAGGAAGGCAAAAGCTACAATTTTCCTCTCGCTGTCCAGTAATGTTTTGTTTAATGTTTCAACAGAAAAGACTTTGAAGGAATTGTGGGATAAACTTTCCTCGATGTATGAGATGGCTTCAGCGTCTAATAAGGTTTTTATTATGAAGAGATTGTATAACTTGAAAATGAAAGGTGGTGGAATTGTGTCCAACCACCTTAATGAATTCAACACATTGGTTACCCAATTAGTTTCAGTAGGCATTAGCTTGGATGATGAGATTGAGGCAATCTTATTGTTGTGTCTGTTGCCTAATAGCTGGGAAGGAGTTGTAATGGCTGTGAGCACTTCAGTTGCAACCAAAAATAAATTGAAGTTTGATGATGTAGCAGGCACAATTCTCAGCGAAGATATGCGAAGAAAGAACCAAGAAAATTCTTCTAGCGAAGCTCTAATTGTTGTTAGTAGAGGAAGACCTCGATATAAAGGCAAAGACAATAACAGGAGAAGATCGAAATCTGCAAAAAGGTCTAACTCCAAAGGTAGAATTGGCGACTGCTGGTTTTGTTGTAAGGCTGGTCACACTAAAAAGGATTGTTATTCTTATAAGAAGGCACAAGAGAAAGTTAAAAACAGCGAAGCTAATGTTGTCTATGAACACGATGATAGTGTTTTGGTTTTGTCTGTAAGTGAAATCACTTCAAATTTGTGGGTTTTAGATTCAAGTGCATCTTTCCATGCCACCTCTTGTACGGATGCTTTTTCCAATTATCAAGAAGGACAGTTCGGGAATGTTTACTTGGGAGATAACAAATCTTTGGAGATCATTGGTAAGGTGATGTTCTCTTACAATCCAAGAATGGAAGCCCATGGCTTTTGCAAGATGTTCGACATATTCCAAAATTAAAGAAGAATCTAATTTCTATAAGCCAACTTTTTTCACAAGGCTGCTATACTACTTTCCTTCTAGACTCGTGGAAAGTTACTAAGAATGCCCTACAAATTGCTAAAGGAGATAGAGTGGGCAGCTTATATGTTTTTGAGAATGACTCTCAAGTGGGAGCTGCCATGGCACTGACAGACAGTGAGACCGTTCTTTGGCACCAACGTCTTGGACATATGAGTAGGAAAGGCCTTGAAGTGATGGTCAAAAGAGATCAATTACCGGGTTTGAAATCAGTGGATTTGGAATTTTGTGAACATTGTCTTTATGGCAAACAGAAGAGGGTCAGCTTCTTGAAGACGGGACTTGCAAAGCATACTTCACCTTTGGAGCTTGTTTATTCGGATGTCTTTGGACCGACTGAGGTAACCTCTCTTGGAGGGGCCAACTATTTTGTAACTTTCCTTGATGACTGCACTAGGAAGGTTTGGATTTTTATGCTTAATAGGAAATCTGAAGTCTTTAGTAAATTCAAAAATTTTAAAGCTTTAGTTGAAAATCAGAATAGGCATAACATCAAATGTTTGCAAACAGATAACAGTGGTGAATTTTGCTCACTAGAGTTTGATAATTTTTGTGCTGACAATGGTATTCGTCGAATCAAAGTTGTTCCTTTTACACCTCAAGAAAATGGGGCTGCAGAAAGGTTAAATAGAACAATTTTGGAAAGAGCACGATGTATGCTTTCCAATGCTGGATTGGGAAAAGAGTTTTGGGCTGAAGCCTGCAGTATGGCAGTTTATTTAATTAATCGGAGCCCTTCATCCCAGTTAGATTTTGGTATTCCAGAGGAGGAGTGGCTTGGAAAGTGAATCTCTTATTCGCATCTTCGGGTATTCGGATGTGAAGCGTTTACTCTTGTTCCCAAGGAGAAATGATCTAAATTGGATCCCAAATCACAAAAGTGTTTTTTTATTGGTTATGGTGAAGACCAATATGGATTCAGGTTGTGGGATCCTGTCACCAATAAGATTATTCGCAGCAGGGATGTGGTTTTCAATGAGCACGTTTTTCCAGCTTTGCAGACATAGGCAGTAGTTCCTAAGGAGTATGTGCCCTCCTCAGCATTTGAAAATAATGGATCTCCTGGAGGTAGTTTGCAGTCAGGTAGCGTTAGTGGAATGAATTATTCACCCACCTCTGTTTTATCCCCTGCCTCTTCTAATACAGAATCACTATTTGAGCAGATTGGTGCGAGTGAACGACAACCTTCATTTATTGGTCAGCCTACTTATGAGCCCACGTTGCTTTCAAAAGACACTGCGTAGGCTCCAATTTTTATTTCCCAGCCTTTAGAAGTTCTCGCGCAGCCCTCACAAGGAGTCACACAGCCTCTGCAAGGAATTTCGCAGCCCTCACAAATGTTGCTGCCTCCACTACACACTGCGCAACTTCCAATTCTCCATGCGCAGCTTCCAAGTCTCCATGCACAGGGTTCAAGTCACCATCCGTAGGCTCCAACTGTTGGTGTGTATGCTCCTAATCTTGGTGCGCAGGTTTCTCTTCATGCGCTGTCTCCCAATGCTCATACTCCTGTTTTTGACAATTCTCCATAGCAGTTAACAGGTAATGTGTCGCATATTAGAGATTGCAGTAGTTCGATTGGAGTTAATGGGCAGAGTGTTGGAGACAGTGTGTCATAACAGGGGAATATACAACAAGAAAATTTACAATCAGATATTGATGATATTCAAGATCAGTTACAGAAAATGCATTTGGAAGACTTCAATATGCAAGAACAAGGTCCTCAGTTACGGAGGTCTACCTGGGAGAGGAGACGTCCTTTAAAATTTTCAGATTATGAATTATTGTATTCAGAAGAGACTGAACCTGAACTTTTAGTTTCTGATCAGCCTGACCCAACTAATTTCAAAGAGGCTTGCAAGGCAGCTGATTCTGCAAAATGGCATGAGGCAATGCAAGATGAAATGACTTCGTTACAAGCTAACAATACCTGGGATTTAGTCCCGCTTCCGCCTAATCGAAGATCTTTGAAGAATCATTGGGTATACAAGTTGAAAGAGGAAGATGTTGGCAAGAAACATGCTAGATTGGTTGTTAAGGGGTATGATCAACAAAAAGGCATAGATTTTAATGAGATTTTCTCTCCAGTTGTGAGAATGAATACAATCCGGATAGTTTTGGGGTTGGTTGCAGTTTGGGATCTTGAACTTAACCAGTTGGATGTCAAGACAACTTTTCTACATGGTGATGTTGATGAGGAGTTGTATATGGAGCAGCCAGAAGGCTTTAAACAACAAGGATAGGAACATCTTTATTGCAGGCTGAGGCGCAACTTGTATGGGCTCAAGCAAGCCCCACGACAATGGTATATTAAGTTTGACCGCTTTATGATTGAGCACAAGTTTGTCAGGTGTGATTCGGATCCATGTGTTTATTACAAACAACTTCCTACTGGTGAGTTTGTTATTCTCTTGCTTTACGTTGATGACATGTTGGTAGCCGGTACTAGTAAGAGGATTGTCTCTCAGTTGAAGGCACAATTAGCTACACGGTTTGCTATGAAAGATTTAGGCGCAGCCAAGAAGATTCTTGGAATGATAATCACTAGGGATAGACGAAAGAAGGAGATTATGTTGTCACAAAAGGCATACATTGACAAGGTTCTCGAAAGATTTGGTATGACTGATGTAAAGGTTGTTTCTATTCCTCTTGCTTCACATTTTCATTTATCTTCTGATTTGTCTCCGAAAACAGAAGAGGATAAAATTTTTATGGAAAGGGTTCCTTATAAATCTACAATCGGTAGTATTATGTATGCCATGGTTTCCACTCGTCCCGACATTGCTCATGCAGTGGGAGTAGTGAGTAGGTTCATGAGCAATCCCGGAAAGCCTCATTGGGAAGCAGTCAAATGGATTTTAAGGTATCTTAAAGGTACTGCTGATTATGCTTTATGTTTTGGTGGAAATAATATTCAACTGCAAGGTTTCACTGATTCTGATCTTGCTGGAGATTTAGACAGACGAAGATCTACTACTGGTTATGTTTTTATGTTTGCTGGAGCTGCCATTAGTTGGGTCTCGAGGCTGCAACATTCTATTGCTCTCTCTTCTGCTGAAGCTGAGTATTTGGCTCTTTTTGAAGGTGCTAGGGAGATGATTTGGTTACAGCGATTGTTCAATGATTTGAGATGTCAACAAAGAGATTGTGTTATGTTTTGTGATAGTCGCAGCGCCATTTTTATCACTCACAATCATTCATCTTAGAGGCATTCAAAACATATTGACATACATGCTCATTACGTCTGTCAGGTGGTTGAAGAAGGCAAGTTAAAAGTTGCAAAAATTGACACTAAGGTCAATCCGGCAGATATTTTCACCAAGGTTGTTGGCAAAGAGAAGTTTGAATGCGCCAGGACTTCTCTTGGTCTGGGTAAAAAGAAGTGAACTATAGATTAAAGCAGGGGAATGGTTGATGAGTTGCAGCAGTCGTTGGACTTCAAGTGGGAGATTGTTAGGATTGAAGCCCAACAGTCTTTCTCCGTATTCCCTCCAAGATATGGCCTTTCACATTCAGCTGAAGCTGAATGTTATTTGTATTATGTTTATATATTGGAGAATACTCTCTCTGTTGCTGTATCGATTATTCAAACTGAAGTAATAATAATTTCCTCTACTTAGTGTGGATGTAGCCAATTCATTGGTGAACCATGATAAACTGGTGTCTCATTCTTTTGTGCAATTACTCTATTTTTTGCATCTCTGTTATTCGATCTTCTTTCATTCACAATTAAGACTATCACAACTATTTCGTCCTCAGAAATTATTATCGGGTCATATTCGAGAGCCTATGTGGATAGTTTTAATAGTCAAATTACAGATCAGACAAATCGAGTGTTACACCATCTGGAAGTTTCAGGTCTTATCTCCCTCTATTGAATTTGTCTTTAGTCTCAGCGACATGAAACTTTGTACCACCACCCTACTATTTACTTCCGCTTGGTGATATCCAACAAAAGCTATTTGCTAGCACAATCTTGGGTGATCAGGGTCTTTCGCATACACATACGGGATTACTGAAATTGCCACAGCTATTAAAAGCATCAATCAAAACTATCGCTGACGAAGAAACAACTATTCAATCTAGGAATAAACAATAGTCAGTGAATTCAAAAATAAAAGACTTAATATTTAAGAAATCAATATTAATTAAAGAGAAAGACAAGGGCAATGATTAGATAGAGGGGGGTGTGATTAGTTAAGGTGAAGAGATACAAGTGAGAAGACACAACTTCTCACATCAAATGCCATATAAAAAGGAATTGGAACTCATATTAGATATCATGGATCAGTTCACATTTGTACTCAACAAAATCAGAACACAGTAAACAAGAGAGACAACATTTTGCTTAACTTGCACATGCATGTAATCCGTTAGAGAGATCAGAAATTGCATCCCTAAAATAATTATAATAGCAGACTATATATATATATATATATATATATATATATATATAAGAGTTTATAACAGATATCTTCTCATACTTATCAGCATATTATTAGTCATTACCAATACATACACAAGTTTGATAATCGAGTCAATAGTGGCCTTGAAAGTTGCTTGTAATAAAATTAAATTTTAACCTTAAAATTATTGGTATTAAGACTATTCAAATATTCTGATTTAGGAGATTAAAAGTAAAGTCAAGATAAATGAATAAGGGGGCATTACAAGTGGTATCAGAGCATAATCCTACCATCTTGTGAAAGAACAATTAATGCAAAAGAAGACACCCAAGGAATAACAACATTCATAAAGATTTATCAAGGGAAAACTTGTGTCACAAGTGCAAGGGAATTTGGGAATCGGGACACAGATGCAGACAAAAAGAAAGCCAAGCACACAACATGGAAGCAACCTCTAATCAAGTAACAAGAGATGAAGATACAGAAGGCCCGAATTAAAAAAAGATACGAAGAAGGAAGGGAGTGACTCTTCCAAGAAATGAGTTGAAGGAATGAAACCCTCCAAGGGACCCAGTCTGAAAGGGAGTAACCATCTAAGCAACGACTACTAAATCAAGCATAAGGGAATCATGATCTGCCTCACCATGTGTCTTATAATGGAGAACCTTTGTGTTCTATAATGGAGGACATTGCGTCCTATAATGGAGAACCTTTATGTTCTATAATGGAGGACATTGTGTCCTATAATGGAAAACCTTTGTGTTCTATAATGGAGGACATTGTGTCCTATAATGGAGAACCTTTGTTCTATAATGGAGGACATTGTGTCTTATAATGGAGAACCTTTGTGTTCTATAATGGAGAACCTGTGTATTCTATAAGGGAGAACCAATGCGTTCTATAGTTTGGGGAGGGGGGGGCAAGTAGACCATAAAGGGGCCAAATTATAAGAGAAGGGACAAGGGTGGCATGATGGGTCCTAGGTTCCCCATTAGGTCATGTTTCCCCACACTCTTATGGTTGAACACTTGACATTGGCAGAAAAAAATACAAAGGGAGAAAACAAAGGCAACCATATGTAGCAACTTCCATAGTTAGTGCTAGTGGTCATAGTCCTCAAGCATAAACAGATGCAAAAACAAAATTTGAAGGCATAGTGGGCTCCCTTTGTTGTTCATGTGTATGAAACACATCGAAATCCTCTTCATCCACTTCAAGTAGAGCGTCAATGCCTACATTGGCTACATACATGCCACATAGCTTTTTTGTGCCCAAAGACACATTTGAAGCACAACCATCATTGGAAGGTACATGGTGGAATAGGGAGGTGCATCAACAAGTAGATAAGACATGTGCTAATTTTTGGTACTTCAACATTCCTTTCAATGTGGCAAGTAGTCCTTATTGGGAGAATTTGGTAATTACATTGATAGTTGCAGGAAAAGGCTATAAGGTACCTTTTCATAAAGACTTAAGTGGGAGGTTGGTAAATCTATGCTAATTTATAGTAATTTTAAATTTATGTTGAATTCAAGTTATTTTTTGTGTTTAAAAATTAAAATTTTGTACTTTCAATTTGTACTTGTAGGTTGCTCATGAAAGCAATTGAAGAGGAAAAGCTAATAGTGGAAGAACAAAATAAGCAATGGAGAAAATATGGTTGCACTATTCTTTCAAATGGGTGGACTCGGAATGGAAAGATGCACCATTATCAAATTTTTGGTGGCTTCAAATGGCAAGCTATTTTTTTTGAAATCGGATGATGTCTAACAAAGTAAAAAATGTATTAACCCTTCTTCTGAAACGTTTAATAAGATCCTGATTTGTGTTCGGCTTCCTAATCTCCCTGTCCATTTATGGGCTGATCCTCTTTTGGAGGAAGTGGGTGATGCCCTTGGAGATTTTTTGTTGGTAGATGTTGAATCCTCTGATATTTTTCACTCCACATTTGCCCGCATTTTGGTTGAAATGGATATTTCAAAAGGGTTTCCTGCTGAGATATTACTTAAATCTTCTAAGGGCTCTTGGATTCAATCTTTGGACTATGAAGGGATTCCCTTTAAATGTAGAAGATGCTTTAAAATAGGTCATGCGGCTACACAATGTGGCTTTGAGAAAAGAGCAATGAAGGCTGCATGGTGGAATGGTGCCTCTCAACAACATTATATGGTTGTTAAGAAATCTGAGCAAAATAGGAGTTTTTCTGAGGTGGTCGCATTGGATTCACAGGGTCTAGGGGTGTCCTCTTTGGATATCACAAACGGTAGGGTTGTTGATGTTGTGCAAGATCTTGTTGAAACCCCCAAAGAGAGGGTGATTGGAGCTCTGGTTTCCATTTCTGGTTATAGCGTTCAGGCTATCAATTCTAGTGGCTCTTCTGATAAAGCCACCCCTATAGGGAGGAATACTAAAGAAATCTCAATGACTGTGGTTGCAAGTATTCACTTTCAGGATAATGGTGTGTTGGGTTGGCATGATAAGGCATCACAAGTGGAAGAGGGTTGGATTACTGTAATGGGCAAGAAAGCTAAATTTTCTAAGCCCTCTTTTGATATGACGCTATGCTCCCATAAGAGTAGCTCTAAATGTAAATCTTGATGGTTCTTGTTTGGGGGTTGGTTTTTGGCTAGTTGCAGGTTGTTCTTCTTGCAACTTTGTTTTTGTTTGTGGGTGTCTTTATGCCTTTGGTTGTCTGTGCATTCTTGGTTCATATGTTAAGACAACTTTCTGCTTGAGGGTTCCAGATCCATTCAAAATTTGTCTGTAAAGGGTTTTGGGTCCCTTCAAAACCTATTTTTACCTTAATAAAAAACAAAGTAAAAAATGTAGAAACATTGAGTCTAATGTTGGAGGAAGTTGTTATGAAGGTGGGCATAGAATTTGGTACAAACCATAACTAGCAATGCAACATCATATGTGGCGGTTGAGAGATTACTTAAAGAGAGGCATCAATCACTCTATTGAACCCCTTACATGACACATTGCTTTGACCTTCTTTTGGAGGACATAGACAACTTGATTGAGATCGATTGTAGATGGCGTAAGGAGCATAACAAAATTTATCTAAAATCACCAGTGGTTTCTTAATTTGATGAGAGATCACACCCAAGGGAAAGAGTTGGTTCAATCGGGTGTCACAAGGTTTGAAACAGTTTTCCTAACATTGGAAAACATTATTGGTTTGTTGAATTCTTTGAAACAAATGTTTGTGAGTCAAGCATGGCTAGATTTATCATATTCAAAGAATCCTAATGAAGAGAGGATTGCAAGAATAGTCTTTGACAACCTTTTTGCACAAAGAGCTATAGAGATTGTAAAGTTAACTTTAAAACTTTGATTTTAAATTCAAATCGAATATTTTATTTTCTAATTTAAGTCTTTCATTATAAATTTATAACTTTAAACTTTTTGTATTTGTAAATTGTAGGTGTCAAAGCCCTTGGTTAGAGTTCTTTGTTTGGTAGATGGGGATCAAAACCCAATGGGATATATTTATAAGGTCACAGATAGGGGCCAAAGGCTCTATTCAAAATTATTACTAGGGGGAACCTCAGATTCAATCCCATTTGGGAGATTATTGATTGGAGGTGGAACAATCAACTCCATCAACCCATCCATGTAATAGGGTACTTCCTAATCCCCTATTTTTTCTATTCAGATAGCTTCTTAGGTCCCAATGGAGAGGTTATGGAGGGCCTCATGATATGCATTTAGAGGATGACACCACAATTTGAGGTGAGAGACCTCTTTATTCAAGAACTACATAGTTACAAGACTAGAAGGGATGGGCTCTTTTCTTCAAAGCTAGCTATTTAGGAAGAACCACATAGAAACTAGGTAATAAAATTTGGAGGCTTTATATCACATGCATCTTACAAGTTATTATTGATGAGCACATGATATTGAGAAGGGGGGGTGAATCAATAATTAACAATCTTTTACTTTTCAAACTCAATTTAATTACATCAGCTACACATATGGAAGATCTAGCAAATAAGTACATAGTGAGAACACACAATTTACATGGAAACCCTTTCAGGAGAAAACCGTGACGCGATATTGCTTGTCACTCATATTGTAACCTTCCTCTTTAATGTTCTATGAAAAGTTCATTATCCTTGATTTGAAGACTATCACCATTCTCAATGTGTCATACTTCTTATGCCTTTGATGACTATATTGTCACCATTTCCATTGCACCTTGTCTTTCAAAATGTTGTCATGCATCATTTGTCAACCATTTTGTCATACATTCTTTGCTAGAGTGTTTATGATTTTTACATCTCATGTCTTTAACCTCCATCATCCCAAGAACATAACTCAATGATCTTGTTGTATGCCTAACCATTCTTTAGTCTCTCTTTCTTTTCTCCAATCTTCTCTTTCTCTACTATTTTTTCCCTTTTTGATCAATGGAAATGGAATGTTCATCTGAAATATTCCTTAATTGATTTATCTTGAATTGTGCTCTCCACAGAGCTAAAGGATAATGCATTGGTTAGTTCCCCCTAAACTCATACTTCTCATATGTGTGCTTGAAGTGCATTTTGTACAACTATATGCGCATAATTGTTACACTTGTAGCACACAACATTGGAATCTACCAAATGACCAAAGGAATTATAGTTTCTTCTTGAAGACTCATAAGCACTTATATTCTTGTTCCAACCATCATTTCTTGCTCGTGTTCCACAATCTCTTGCCTTATGAGAAGGGTTGTTGCATTTATGATATTGTCCTTTCTATTTGGCAACCCATAAGAACTTCTATTCTTGATCCAACCACTGTTTCTTGCACGTGTCTAACAATCTACCAGTTTATGACCAAAGTTATTACAAGAATAGCAATAACCATAAAATGAATGTTGGGACTTGTTTATTTGAGGCTGTCTTGGAGAGAATGATTTTTTGAATGTATTTTTATCCATGTTATCTTTATGAGGAACATTGATCTCTTGTGGGGTATTACTCTCCTTTTTGTTATCATTCTTGATACGATTCTTAAGAGAATTTGCATAGCTTTTTGGTTTTTCATCATTTCCCTTCTTTGGTCGCTCACAGGAATCTTCATTTTCCTTTTCTTTATAACCAAGACCTATCTTTTTTTTTTTGCTAGATAAATTGCTGCTAAGGGGCAACACCCAAAAAATACAAAAATAACATGTTTGCTTCAGACCCATGAATGGGGAGCAAAAAAATGTTAGAGGAACAAATCATACCCGAAACAATCCTAAAATGACAAAAACTTCTTGATAATTGTATGAACCTAAAAACAAATTTTCTACAAAACAAAACCAAAACAAAAACCTACAACCCATGGACACATCTCAAGTGGCCTTTTTGGCTTTCCCCTTTCTCATGCTCCTAGTGAGGAGGGCTTCCATTGTCCATTGCGTTCCCTCATCCGTAACATCTTTGCCTTCAATATGAAGCTTCTTAGCTTCAGTTTTACGCCCCTTTTTATTTTTGGCATAAATGTTTTCTTTGGATATGGCACAAGCAGTTTGGGTGAGAGAATAGTTTTTAAGAGGAACAAAATCATCCTCGAGTTCCAAGAAATCATCAAAATCCTCATCCAAATCGTCGAAGAAGGGATAAGAGCCCTTTGAATCAAAGACAATGTCATCCTCCACAACTGGAAGTGGGGGGTCGGCAGTGGGAGGAGGGGGAGGAGCCCCAAAGGAATCCCTGATGGGAATAGAGGATGGAGGCAACACGGTCCCGGAGGCCACAATCGGGGCATCATTGGAGGTCGTGGGTACCGACTGTTTAAAAAAGCTATTGTGATTTCACCAGATGAAATCCGCATCTGGATCCTCTGACTTCTTGACCCACTTCTTGAGATTGAAATTTTGTGTAGTCGTAGCCCTGGGGGAAGAGCAACCAACAATTTTGTGTCCCAGTTTATTGCACCTAAAACACCTAGAGGGGAGACCTTCATAATTGAGGAATTGAGTCCAAGTCCTGAAGGTTGAATGGATCAAAACAGAGTGGTGCACCGGTTTGGAGATGTCGATGGTGGCGCAGACCCTGGTGAATTTGCTATGGGGGGCCCCAGAGTCCAACATAACAAAAGAACCAAACTGCTCAACCATATCTTTGATAAGCCCAAGTGCCCACATAATCGGTGGAAGGTTGTACAACCTAATCCAGATGGGGACCGAGGTGATCTTAGTTGCAGCAGGATCGAAAAAGGGCGACCAATTTGTTAGGAAGAGGCCAGATTGATTGAAAAACGAAGGGCCATGATGTTTGACAAAATTGCAATCCTCCACAGAGGCGAAGCGGAGCAGGAAAAAACCAAAGTCCAAAATGTCAATGTCAGGAAGCGACAGGTTATTCCATCTGGCCTTCATGCAATTGATGAATTAAGCAATCTCGGGCCTCTTGCATAAACAATGAACAAACAGGGATATGTTTCCGAAATCATCCGAATTTTTTTCGATTTTCAAATCAGGAAAATGAAATTCGGCAGGGACATCTGTCAAGCTTACCACAAAATCACCCAGTGAGCAGACTTCAGGAGTTGGAGAGGTCGACGAAGGCAACACAGGTCTGTGTGGGGCAATCAGTGACCTGCGTTTTATAAAAATCCGAGCAGACATGGTAAGGGTTTCGTCTGTCCCTACAGTCTTCGATGGAGAGAGGGGCATCCTGCCCTGGAGAAACGAGAGACAGATCAGACGAAGTCCTAGGATCCGCACGTTTCTCCCTCGAATGCATCGTCGGCTGCACCTTATTCTTCTGCACAGACACCGCACTAGCCATAGACCCCCGACGTCGTGCTCCATTCGCATCTCCTTTCGCACGCTTCTCTGCTTTGTGTGACACTACACCTTCACACATCATGCCCCGATCTTACTTTGAAAAGTAGATATAACCAAGACCTATCTTATTGAATGGTGACCTTTGACAATTTATAATATCATCCAAAATTTTAGCACTTTGATCAATTGTGTGACTATCGTCTTGCTTGGTAGTTGTCTTCTCTAGTTTTGTGCTCAAGTAACCAATTTCATACTTATACTTCTCACAATCTTCTTCTTTTATCTTCAATTGAATTAGTACTTCTTCTTCGATCCTCTTTGCTTCTTTGATTTTAATTTTTAGATCTTTGATCATCTTATTTTCTTCAAAGCCAATACTATTATTAGTGAATGGTGATCTTTGAGAATTGATACTATCATCCAGTGTTTCAATGCTCTTATCAAATTTTACACTTTTGTTCAAATGAGTTTTTGCTTTCTCTAGTTCCTTTTTCAAGGAGATAATTTTGGATTCTAGCTTTTCATAATCATCTTCCGTTTCTTTTAACTAGCTTTTCATTCCTTCCTCAATCCTTTTTGGCTCTTCACACTCAATTTTTCAGATCTAGGATTATTTTCTTGGCTTCTTCCTCATTCCTTTTGGCTTCTTCAAGGACTTGTGATACCTTCGCTTTGGATTCACTTTCTTCTTGATTTTTTTATTTTAGACATGCATTTCTTCTTTTAAGTGAATGAATCTCATCATATGCAACATAAATTTCTTCTTCAAGATTCACTTCTTCATCAACCTCGTTCTTCTTGTCTTTATCATCTTTTGCTTTCGTCGTCATGAAAACTATTTCTTCTCTTGAATCTTTCTCTTCTTTTCTTTTGTCTTCATTTTTGACCTGCACACATTCAAAAACACAATAATCAGTTTTATCACAACTAAAAATTTTATACTTACCTTTGTATATGTTGGATTCTTCTTTGGGATTTTTATCAACATGGGTTGCCTTTGCATCCAATTCATTTCTCGAGCTAACTTGATTCATGCTTTGAATTCTTCATCCCTTTTGATGCCTGAAATGTTCCTTCTTCTTTAGAAGAATTCTCTTCTTCTAACTCCATATCTACTTTTTCTTCCCTTTTTAACTTTTCTTTTCTTTCACTCACACTTGGTTATCTCCTTTTTCAAATATATCATATTTCTTTTCTATCATGTGTATTCCAAGTTCCTCTTGATCATTTTCATTTGGTTTTATTGATGCTAGTCAATTAACATTTTGTTTAGTATTTCATTTTCTCTTTCCCATATGTGCTCTTAAGATCTACCTTCTAGAAATTAGGCTATTCATGAAGGAACTCTCTCTGATACCAATTGATGAGCACATAGTGATACTGAGAAGGGGGGATGAATCAGTATCTAACAATCTTTTACTTCTCAAACTCAATTTAATTACATCAACTACATATATGCAAGATTTAGCAATTAAGTACATAGTGAGAACACAATTTACGTGGAAACCCTTTCGAGAGAAAACCATGACACTATATATATATATTCTTCTTGTAGGCTCCAACATAATAGGGACTCCAATCTCTACTTGATAGAATTATAGGCTCCAACCTAGCAAGAGGCACCAACCTCTAACTCAACAAAGACTTGGTCTTCTTGAAATTAAATCTTTTTCAAAATCTGATCTCAAATCTTCCTCATGTCTGCTTTCAAATCTTCTCTTTATCTGTTCTCAAATTTTCTATTTATCTGTTCTTTAATTTTTTCCTTCAAATCTATCATGAATCTACTCATAGATCTCTCATTATCCTTCTCAAAATTGTCATATAAGTCTGCAATAAAATTGATGTGATGAATGCTCTTTATGACTACTCCAAAATGATGTTTTGATTGCACCGAGGTCTGCTCCAAATTCTGACCCAAACCTGCTTCAAATCAGGCATAATGTTTTCTATAATTCTACAATGAATTATTCAAAAGTATTTGTACATATTCTTCATATACATCCGAACTTTATTCTTCATACAAAACTGCATTTATTCTTAATAAGTATTTGCACATATTCTTCATATACTTCTACATTTATTCTTCATACAAGGGTTGCATATATTCTTCAATATAGATCTAAAAGACTTCATAATTTTCTGCTCTTAGCTCTTCTTTTAGTGGAATTGATATATCATTATAATTATACTTCTTATTTTCCTTCCACATCATCTCCTTCTATATACCCAAAAGGTGTGACTTATTGAGGGAGGTCAGCCTCTAAATAAAACAAATAGATTTTATTTTAACCTTCAAATCGCCTATTAGAGGGAGGTCAACCAACGTATAAATAAAGCATAATTAATCTTTGCTTTAGGTGTCATTCATGAGGTCGGCCCATTATAAATGAAACTTGTCTTTGCTAATAAGGAAGAAGGTCAACCTCCTTAATAATAAATTTATTTATATGCTTTTTTAACTTATATCAAACTATGGTCGATCAACAAGAAGATGATGATATAAATATTAATTTAAATGTTTGATTTCCTTTAATAACAACAAATTGATTTCAACTTTGACATCAAATACAATATTGTGACATTCCTTCTTGGACCAACAATGACTTCAATTAATGTGACATTGATCTTCCCTTTGACATTAATGAAAATAATATTTCCAACAATTATTAAGTGGGAAAAGATCTAAGATCCAACAAGTGAATTAACTTAGATCTAGTTTCCTTCTTTTGGAATTAGCATTAGAACACAAACAACCTAGGGTTTGACGATTAGCTAGCTATCTCAAGAGAGCCAATTTGATAAGGTTTGGTTGCTTTGTTGTAAAAGGGTTCATTTTATTTGTGTTCTAATTAGCCTATTTGACATAAACCATAGATAAAAAATGTAATTTATTGCACATACAAAAATGAAAATTGATAGAACAATTACATATCTGAAAGAGGCAGATAGAGGGGTACCTGTATGTGAAATTTGAATTTGAATTTGAGGGACAAGGGTGAGGGCACCCTTGTTTGGAATTGAGGTTTTTTGAATGCTTGAAACAATGTTTTGAAGGTACAAATCTTCCCTACTCTTCTCTGCAACCTAATGTTGACGATAGTTCCAAATCCGATTTGCATACATGAAAAGAGGGGGAACGATCGCGCTATATAGGATTTTTCCTTATTTAGACCCCAATTTTGGTGTTTCCACCTCCACAACAAAAAATGATGATAATAATTAGTGCTTACCCTAGGTCAAAGCAAAGGAGAAATAAATAATAAATGACTAAAAAAAATGATAACTGATAATGTTACTTGAAGTATGAAACCTTTTGACGAAGTGATGATCACACCATAAGTTGCCATAAAAAGTTGATTGATGGATGATTGAATTGCTTTGTTTTGATGACCCACAAGAGGTTAGTCCACATAACACAATGGATTGTTTTAGCTAGCTCATGTAAATGATAACTCACATGTATATCTTCATAATAAAAACATAATAGTGCATGATTGATCATGATGGTGCCTAGTTATTCAAATGAGAGTGAAAATTTGTTTATATATGCATTACAATTGATCTTTTCATATATAGGTTGACTTGATGTCATTTTACAATACTCAAAGCCAACACTTAAAATAATAATTATTGAAATAGGACACCTTTAGGACCAGGGCGCCCTTTCCCTTGTCCGGGTGATTTTGGCCCAAAATTCTTAGGATGGGGATTGTAATGTATTATCACAATCTGTCATTGAGATGAATAAATTATTAATATAATTAATTCTATAGGAAAAATAGGGTGTCAATATAGTGTGAAATTGTCAAGGGTGACTATTTATGACACTACATTTAACCCCCACTTTAGTGAGGGTATGATCTTACATTCATACTCACACTAAAGGAATAGGTTACTTTATCAAAACATTGAAGAGACCTGATGAAACCAAGTTGAGAGATGCAATAGCCCCCCAAACTTAGGATCATATCAATCCACAAGGTCAAGATAAACATAAAACAAATATATCGTACGTAGGACTAGGCAAGATTTTATCATTCATAAGGCATACAATGAGAAATCAACAAAGATAAAAGTGTACATATGACAAACATATAAAATCATACACACAAGGCATACATATTAAAGCATACATAAGAAAAACATATAAAATCATACACACAAGGCATACATATTAAAGCATACATAAAACAAACATATAAAAGCATACACAAAATCATACATAAGACAACCACAATGCATACAAATAATAGACAAAGCATACAAGGAATACACAAGGACAATATGTAGAATACACGAAGAAAACATGATACACAAATAAAACAAATATAACACACACATGAAACATAGAACATATAACAACAATCTTAGTACACACTAAAGATTTGAGTTTGCAAGGTAAGGAGACCTCGATATGTAAGGTTGCCTCAATTACCAAGTTTCATCTCTCGAATGCATAACACATCTAAAATGCTAAAAAAAACAACTTTTCAAAAGACTAACAAGTTATGCTAAATTACTCATGAGCTACATAGATCTATTGGCTAACAAATTGTGCTATGCTAGGTGTCCATGTAAAATTGATAAATGATAGGTCTCATAAGGCTAGCAAATTTTTTTATGCTAGTTTACTCATGAGACACATGAAATGATTGGCTAGTAGGTTGTGTTATGTTAGGTGTCCATGTAAAATTCACAAATTCATAGGCTACTAGGCTTCATTATGATAAGTATATGAATAGTGCATAAATGTCTAATGTTGTGGTTTGATAATCACACCTCAAGGAGCACATAAATATTTAACATCAGGAGGGACAATTTAACGTCTCAGTTGATGAGTTGATAACCACGCCTTAGAGAGTGCATAAATGTTTAATGTCACAAGGGAAAATAAACGCTTAATGTCATAGGGTATGAATTGATAACCATACTTTAGAGGGCATTATAAATGACATCACCACCTAGGGGGCATGTCAGTAAGTCAAAGCTCACAAGATGCCAACGTGTAGATATATGAAATGGATAGGGTGATATACACCCCCTTAAAATGTTAGCATAATTGCTATGTTGATATTTTAAGGAAAAGAAGTAGAAGAGGGGATCCTAAAAAAGAATGCACACCTCCAAAATTAGTTATCCTTGCCCCCCAAGTGTATAGGCAAGGACAACCATGCTAGAGACTATCGTGTTGCTACCATAAATGAATATGGTTGCACATAAGATTGTACCACCATGAATGGAAATGAAAAACACATAAATCTACAAATGCCACATAGTGAGGAGCAACAAAATAGAAAAGAGATTATCACTTAGAACAAATAGGTGCATCAATACATGGAGGAGTCATAGCACCACAATTGAGAAGTTGTATTTAATTTCCCAAGGCTTAACATTCATTGGTGGATGACCACAAATTCAATGATATGCACAAAATGAATGATTTGTATGTGATTATGTTTATAAAATTTCTCACATGTTGGAAGAGGAAGAGTAATCAAGTGGGCTTTGAGAAGCCTCGACAAAATATGTTCTTTCTAGGATAGGGGATAACAAGTGATAAGCAATATTTTCTCTTGTGAAGAAAAGTTTGATTGCTTACCACGGGAGGTTATGAATACATTAGATGATGGAGAATGAGATGTAGATGAGGGAGAAGGTTGTAAACCTAAACCCCTTTTAGCAAGGTACAGTGTAGGCTTCACATTACCCTTAACTCCTTATTCCTTGTTTTCATTATATCCAAGTTTAAAAATAATTTTAAATCTAGCCTCATAATGTTTTTCCAACTCAAATGGAGGAGAATTCTTATCTAAATTAGAAGTATGATTATTTTTTGAAAGAGGAGTATCAATATTATCATGAGAATAATTGATTATTTTGCAAGAATGCAAATCCTTTTAAGGTGTTGAAATGTTAGGATTAGAAGGATCTTTGTTAAATTTTGCCAATACACAAGTGATGAAAGATAAAAAGCTTCCATTTTCATCATGGGATGATGATGTTTTCGGATTTGTTGATGTAGAAGGAGTAAGTTGAGAAAAGATGTCTCAAACTTACTGGCGTAAAAGGTTTTAGGTTCGGACATCGGCCGAAAGTTCATTAGGTTGACAGGCACATGTCGGTAGGACTTAGTGGCGAGTCTCCTCGACATCCCGATAAGCACTTTAGGCTTCGGGCTCTAGATTCATCGAGTTGACATTACAATGTCGGAGGCAGTTGTTTGGCAGTCCCTTCAACATTTCAATGAATGACGGGTTGGCGGTAAAGCTTCATCAGGGAGATGGACACATATTGGTGAGACATAACAAGTAGTCCCTTTGATGTCTCGATGGAGCTGTATCGACAAGACTTCGCCATGTCGGAGGGATTCATCACAGAGTCTCTTTGATATCCCGATGGAAGGTGCTAGTAGCGATGAACGGTTGTGAAGGACTCTTGTCGGAGGGAGATGCATATATCGGCGGGACATAATAATGAGTCCCTTCGACATGCCGATAAAGTGGAACCCACAAAGTGTCGGTAAAGGTGAACACTCGTGCAGTAGTTGTACGGTGATGATAGGGGTGACACGTAGGTAGTAGGGACCACTTGGTCAAAGTTGCAAGGTTCATCGGCAAGACTTCGCCATATCAGAAGGAGTTGCTACACTGTCTCTTCGACACTCCGATGGAAATAGGCATATCAAAGTGACAGTTGGAATTCAGATAGACAAGGTTTCAAGTCTCTTTGATATTCCGATAGGGCTTTGACGGCGACAAAAGGTAACGATGATTAAGTCGGTTTGTGACTGTTTTCTTGGTATGGAAGTTGAAACAACATTTTCTTCTGGTAATGCTTGAGAAGTTTGTATGAATGTCTTAGTGCATTGGATTACAAGGAGAGTGAAGATTGAAGCAAATGTAATGAACTACTTCCAGGTTCGTTTTGTGAATAAACACCTGAAAGAGCATAGCTCTGTGACTTGTATATATTTTACATTATATAGTAATACAAGTGATATCTACTTTGGTGTGTGGGTTTTTTCCCGTAAGGGTTTTCCCACATAAAATCTTGTATTCATTCTTTATTGTCTATTGTGTTATTCGTGCATGTCCATCTATATGTTCTGTAATTGCAAGTTTTGAAAAAAAAAATGTATCTCTCTCCTGAAGATTAGTATTAGGAAGGCATTTTTTGCACTCTGCTTTCCTTTCAATTGGTATCAAAGCTTGGCCAGCTTTGTTTTCCTTGTGGGTAAGACATGTTTTTTGTGCTAATCTTGTTCAGCGGGAGTTTTGCAGAGAAATCTAGTTTATAACTTATTGCAGATTTAAGATGGTGAGCACATCCAGAAGAATAAAGATTGAGAAGTTCAACGGTGGAAATTTTGAGTTGTGGAAACTCAAAATGGAAGACTTTCTTGTAGACTGAGAGTTATGGGATGTAGTGTCCTCTAACAAACCATCAACAACCTCACAAGATGACTCGGATGCAATGGATCGATAAGATAAGGGTCCGATCAAACTATGCTTGGCCAATTTAGTTCTCTTGAATGTCCATGAAGAGAAGACAACAAAACTTTTGTGGAAGAAGCTTGGTGACATTTATCAGGGGAAATCTCTAGTAAATAAATTATTTTTGAGGAAGTTGAATTCTTTGAAGATGGAGGAAGGAGCATCTGTTGCAAATCATTTGAATGCGTTTAACATGATTGTTGCTCAGTTGGGGTCTGTTGGTGTGAAGAGTGATGAAGAGGATCATTGCATGCTCCTATTGTGTTCTTTGCCTAACATATGGGATCACCTGGTAATGGCTATTGGGAGCACAACAACCATTTTCAAGATGGAAGATGTGGTTGCTTCGTTGTTGTCAAGAAAAAATGTGAAAGAGTCTTCTGAGATGGCCAAGGAGGCCCTTGTTGTTCAAGGCAAGAAGAAGGACAAGAAGTCTAAATCCAAGTTAGATGGGAGATCAAAGTCTCTTGGTAAAAATTCCAAGGTGAAATGATGGAGTTGTGGGCAGACTGGACACATCCAGAAAGATTGTAGAGGAGAAGAAGAAAAAAAAGAAAAACAATAATTCTTTTGATCATGACTCTTCTCAGAGCGATGCAGATGCCTTCATAGCAGCCTTGGCGATTCAGGCATCGTAAGATGTTTGGTTGATTGACTCAGGTGCATGCTTTCACATGACCTCTCATAGAGGTTGGTTCTCAAAGTACGAAAAGTATGCTGGTGGAAGGGTGTATTTGGGTGATGATTCTCACCTGAAGATTGTTGGTCATGGAAGAATCATAATTCAGTTTCCTGATGGAAGAGTGAAGGGAATAGATGATGTGATGCATATACCAGGTCTGGCTCAAAATTTACTTTATGTAAGTAAGATTAATGATGTTGGTGTACAAGTCTCTTTCTCGAATGGTGATTGTAGAATGACTAGAGGCTCTATGGTGTTGGCTAAGGGTGCATGAATCGACACTCTGTATAAGTTGGATGCATGTGCAGTACAATGTAATAGTGCTTCTGCAAAGTCAAGTAAATCTGATCATGTAGATAAATGAGCTATTGTTCTTGAGGGTGCAAACTCTTTGGAGGTAAAGCTCCCTGTGGAGAAGACAATGTTGTGGCACTAGAGGCTTGGCCACATTGGTGAAAAAGGTTTAAAAGCCTTGAAAAATAAAAGCTTGGTTGAAGGGATTGATGATTGTGATCTTGAGTTCAATTTTTGTGAACATTGCATATATGGAAAGCAACACCGTGTTTCATTTTATTCTAATCCTCATAAATCTTCTGGAATTTAGGATTATATTCATGCTGATGTGTTTGGTCCAGTTAATGTTCCTTCATTATAGAAATCTGTTTATTTTGTTTCGTTCATAGATGGATTATTCGAGGACATCTTTATATTTTCTTAGAAGTAAAACTGAAGTTTTCAATCAATTTAAGGAATTTAAAACCTTGGTAGAAAATCAGACTAGTAGAAAAATAAAGTGTTTGAGGATGGATAATGGTGGTGAGTTTTGTTCAGTAGTTTTTGATCAGTTTTGCAAGGACCACAAAATTAAAAGGCATAAAACAACTCCTTACACTCCACAACAAAATGGAGTTGCAGAAAGGATGAATAGAATGTTTATGGAAAGGGAAAAAAGTATGTTGAGTAGTACTGGTCTAGAACAAAAGTTATGGGCTGAGGCTATAGGTACATGTTATTTGATTAATAGATCTCCCACTTCGACACTCGTGGACAAGACACCTATGGAAGCATGGTCTGGTAAGAAGCCCTCGTTGAGACACATTAGAGTATTTGGTTGTGAGGCATATGCATGTGCCAAGTGAAAAAAGATCTAAACTAGAGAACAAGGTTGTGAAGTGTATCTTAGTTAGTTATGGAATTGGTGTGAAAGGGTACAAGCTTTAAAACCCAGTGATAGAGAAGGTGCTTTATAGTAGAAGTGTGATTTTCCATGAGTTGTAACCTTCCACAGTTGATCTACAACCAAAGATGAAAGAAGAATAAAGGAGGTACTTGAAGTTCCTCTTACACCCAATAAAGATGAACTGCATACTCTTGGTGGACCTGTTAGTGAGGAGAGCTCAAGCAACTCTAAAAAAAAGATCAAAAAGAAGAACCTCAACCTCCGCTTGTGAGGAGGTCTACGTGTGTGAAGCGACAACCTGGAAGGTTTGGATATTCTATGTTGGATTCCAGTTGTGCCTATGTTTTGATTGCTAACATTGATGAGCGTAGGACCGTTAGGCAGGCTATGGGTATGTCTAATTCATATTCTTGGTTGGAAGACGTGAATGACGAAATGACATCTTTGAAGAAGAATGAAACGTGCGATCTGGTACCTTTTCTTGAAGGTCAAAAGCTTGTTGGATGTAAATAGGTGTTCAAGAAAAGATTGGTCTGAATGGCAGTGTTGAGAAGCATAAAACAAGGTTGGTCGCAAAAGGATATTCACTGGTGGAGGGGATTGATTATGGAGAAATATTTTCTGCTGTAGCTAAGTTGACATCCATTCGATTCTTGTTATCACTTGTAGCAGCATATGATTTACAAATCAAGTAGATGGATGTGAAGACAACACTTCTTCATGGTGATTTGAAGGAAGAGATTTACATGTACCAGCCAGAGCACTTCATTGAAAAAGGTAAGAAAAACCTGGTTTGTAAATTAAAGAAATCTTTGTATGGTTTGAAGTAGTTTGAAGCAGTTGCCTAGAATGTGGTACCAAAATTTTGATACCTATGTGTTGTCTTTGGGGTTTGTGAGATCAAAGTCTAATCATTGTGTTTACTTTAAATCTGAAAATGGTCATCTTCTTATTGTTGCCTTGTATGTGGATGACATGTTATTCATTGGGAATAGTAAGGGTATGGTTTCCGAATTAAAATCTCAATTGTCAGCATAGTTTGAGATGAAAGATCTAGGGTCAACTAGGTATATTTTGGGAATGGAAATCAAAAGGGATAGGGGAAATAGAAAACTTTGGCTCAGCCAGAGCAAGTATATAAATTCTATCCTGGAGAGGTTTAATATGGTAGATTGCAAGCGATTAGTTGTTCTAGTGTTGCAAGGAATGCAACTTTCTATTGAAGATTGTCCAAAATCTCCTACTAAGATGGATGACATGACCAGGGTGCCTTATGCAAGTGTTGTTAGCAATTTAATGTATGCAATGGTCTGTACCAGCCAAACATTACCCAAGCAGTGGGAGTGCTTAGTCGGTTTATGGCTAATCTAGGAAGGTTGCATTGGGATGTTGTGAAGAGAGTTTTCAGGTATTTGAAGGGTACTTCTAAGTATGCCTTATGCTATCACAGTCACTCTTATGAAATGAAGTAATTCAGATCTACTGCCTTAAATAAGGAAAAATCAAATTTGAAACTATGCAATTAAATTAAAATATTTTGCAAATGAGATCTAAATTGAAAATTCCAAAGTGTTTAATGAATAATGAGTGTAAATGCTTGTTTTTCAAAATGAAATAAATGCATATGATCAACAAGATATTCAAATAGCATAATGTATGATCATATTACAAAATGTATGCTATGTAAATCAATAAAATTGCATGTGTAGGATATTTCATGTTCACCAAAATGTTAAGTGGGAAAGAGATTTAAGATCCAACAAGTGAATTAACCTAGATCTAGCTTTCCTTTTTAGGTTAACATTGGAACACAAACCAACTAGGGTTTGGTGATTGGCTAGTTGTCTCAAAGGAGAGCCAATCTACTAGGGTTTGGTTATTTTGTGTTGCAAAGAAGGTTGATTTTATGTGTGTTTTAATTAGCCTATTTGACTAAACCTTAGATCTAAAATATAATATAACACACAGATGAAAATGAAAATTGATGAAACAATTACATATCTAAAAGAGACAAAAAGAGAGGCACCTGCACATGAAATTTGAGTCTGAATTTGAGGGACAAGGGCGAGGTCACCCTAATCTGAAGTTGAGGATTTTTTAACGCTTGAAACAGGGTTTTGAAGGTATAGATTTGCTTTGCTCTTTTTTGCAACTTGTTGTTGACAAAAGTTTCAAATCTAATTTACACACATGAAAAGAGGGGGAAAGGTTGTGTTGTATAGGATTCTTCCTTAGTCAAAACCCAGTTTTGGTGTTTCCACCTCCACAACAACAAATGATGATGATAAAGAGTGCTTACCCTGGGTCTGGTAGAGGCAAAATAAAAATAAATGACTGTAAAAACAAATGATAATTCATATTGTTACCTTAGGTATGAAACTCCTATCAAAGTGATGTTCACACCATAAGTTGCCACAAAAAGTTGACTGATGAATGATTGAATTGCTTTGATGACCTGCAAGAGGTTAGTCCACATAACACAATAGATTGTTGTAGCTAACATGTAGAGGATAACTCACATGCATCTTCATAATAAAAGCATAATAATGCATGATTGATCATGATCGTGCCTAGTTATTCAAATTAAAGGGAAAACTTGTTTATATATGCATCCCAATGGATCTTTTTGGTAATTATTGAAATAGGAAACCTTTAGAACTAATGTGCCCTTATCCTTCTTCGGATGATTTTATCCCAAAATTCTCGGGATGTCGAGGATTTTAATTTATTTTCTCAAACTGGTCATATAATTAATTTTATATGCAAATTAAGTTAATATAGTGTGAAATTGTCAAGGGTGACAATTTACGATACTATAGTTACAAATTTCAAATTTACAACTATTGATAATCTAATAAAATATGGTTTGACTTTGGTTTTTAACTCTTTAATATTTTATTTTGTAGATTCTTGGTGGATGGATTGGGGTGCAAAAACCCCAAATCTCCAAAGATTAGCCCTTTGCATTTTGTGCCAACCTTGTAGTGCATCTAGTTGTGAGTCCAATTGGATCTTGTTTGAGGCCAACCACATGAATAAGATGAACAAATTATCTAAAAAGTGCCTCAATGACCTTGTCTTTATACAATTAAACTTTCGGCTTCACACAAGAAGGATAGAGAACATATCAAAGGAGCTCATTGATTTGGATGAGATTGATCCTTATAGCGATTGGACATAGCAAGATGAGCAACCTCCATTATTTACTGAGGAAGGGATTCTTGATTTTGAGAGTCAAGCATCTACTAGTAGGATGAAGGTTGAGCCGCAACCTTCTATACCAAGTGATTCAGTCAAAGACCAAGACCCCAAATCAAAGTGTTGATCTTTGCAACCACCACTCAAATCTTTAACATATTCAACTAAACAAAAACATATAGAAAAATAGATGAACCCAAAATGTCATGAAATTCAAACTATTTAGACTTTTGTAAATGTGCACAAAAATTTCTTAACAAACCACTTTTTGGAATTTATTTCGAATATGCAAACCTCTTTCATTTCTCTTGAAACTTTTTGCAACAAAAACCCTACCTTCATCTATAGGAATATACAACCACTTTTTTTTAACTAGCAATACCATACTAATTTTCAAGCCAAAATCTCCAAAATCCCATTTTTGAATATTGGTTCTTCAATCCCTTCCTGCAACTCATTTTGCAAATTCCTTTCTTCTATAGTTGGGCGTTGGAATCCTCCTCTCCATGTTGTAAAATTAATTTTCAAGACACCATCTCATGTGTGTAAATATTCTGGAGGCATTTTTTGGAATATAACTCCTAATTGCATTGATCATTCCACTCCTTTACCACTATTTCATTCCCTGCAACCACCAAGCACCAAGGACAGACCTTCCCCAAAATAGGGTGTTGAAAATTTAAAAATTGAGCATAATGTAGCATTAAATGGTTCACTCACATGCCTAGGCGTTGTATTTTTTCTCCTCCAATTTGGTGAAGAAATATTTAATTTTTGAGCCACTACACACATGAAAATTAAGCCTTTGGTGCCACCTATCCAGTAGGTATAAAAATTTAATTTTTAATATTCTAGAAATGTGTGAAAAGTGCTCTGAACTAATTTCTGCAAGACTAAAAATTAGACACAAATAAATAAAAAAATAGAAAAAAAAAAATATATATTTTGTTGTGCGGGATAAAAGCACAAAGTTGTGTCACACTTTATAAAGGAAATGGCCAACACTGATCCAACTTTTAAACTTGAATCACTAAAAAGTGGCATATATGTTTTGAATTTTGAAATGACGTAAACTAGTAAAATATGTATTTTTTAGTATATTTTATGTTTGAATTTTTTTTTTAAAATAAAAAATTATTTTAAACCAGTTTTTAATAAATTAACACTATAATTTAGTTGTTGATAAAATGCTAAAAAATGAAGTTACATGAGATGTCAAACCTTTTATAGTAAGTTTTTTTTTATTTCAAATTTTTTGTGTGTATTTATAATTTGAAGCTTTCGTGCATGGATACCTTTTTTTCCAATTTTGATAAATATATATTTATAAATAAATATTAAAATGTGCATGAATAAAAAAATAGTTGTTTCCATTGAACATCAACTTTCATATTAAATATTTATCTAAAATGGAAAAAAAAAAATTACACCATCTTGAAATAAATTCTTTTATCTAGTGCATCATATTTTTTTCAATTTTTTTAATAAGTTTTAGTATTTTTCCTTGGCATGGTAATCAACCTAATATCTTGTGTTGATAACCTACTTTTAGTAAAAATAAAATATAAAATATAAATAATAATTAAACTATTAAAATAAATATATTTTTGAAAACTACACTTATGGATGTACAAAAGAGTATTTTTATATTTAAAAAAAAAATGTTATTTACATTAGTAGGAGTTATTGAAACTTCAAGTTTTCAAATTATTTTATTTTTTTGGTAAATTGGATTCAAAATGGTGCTCCATATATTTTTAGCCAACAATTTTAGTTGAAAAAATTGTGGACGTATTTAACTTAGCTAGAATGAATCTTATTAGATCATATGTTTGACCAAAATTGATTTTTAGTTAGAAATACTTAAATTAAGTTGTGTTGATAAGTTGGTTGAAAGTGTGACACAACTTTGTGCTTTTGGCTCTTGCATCGAACACGCCAGGTAAGAAGAAATGTTTCATGAGTTGGAGACTCATGAACATTTAAAAATTGTATGTGTATTTTTGTTCCTTTTGTCTTCATCATCCATTTGATTTCTCTTCTTCTTCACCTTACTCTGTACCTTTATATCTCTTTTCCTTTACATTTCTTCTTCTTTTTTTCTTCTCATAAATTTCATCTTGCTACAAATTAAATTCTTCCATGGCTCATCTTCATATTCTACTTCATCTTCGAACCTGCATATAAATCAGCACTAGCAATCTCATAGAAATCAATGAATTCTTCCTAAACATTCCCTTCACCTATTTGTTCTTCACTTTTTTCTCCATGCATAACAAAATTAATAACACCGTGTTGTACCTCATCTTCTAACATCTTATGGTTGCACTCTTTTGCTTTTCTTTCTTCATATCCTTTTACCATTTCACTTGAAGAAAAATTGACTTTAACATCATCTTTGCAAAATGTAGAAAAATAACTCATTACCTCTATTTTGTTTTTTTCCTCTATTGTTGCAACATCTTCTTTTATTCATGCAATCTTCTCATGTTCCACTTTTATCCTTCCCAAATACATATATCAATTGCTTAACTCTTTTATTTCCTCATTCTCTTCTTTATCCTCTTGCATAAGGATCTCTTCTCTTTTAGTGCCATATGCATGACACTCTACTCCATTTTCTCTTTCACCTACATCCAAAGCAATGTTAATAAATTAAACATGGGATTCATCTTTTCCCATCTCCATTCCCTCTATCACTTCTCCTTTAAATATTATTTCTAACTTTCTTATCTCCTTTTTCAATAGGAGACCCTCCTCATCTTCATAAATTCTTCATCAAATATAGGACTATCAAGGTCTTTTTATCTCAACTGATACATCCATGCCATCTTTTGCTATTGTTTCATTATCCCCCAACATGAGGATTTATCTCTTTCTTCCTTCGATGTCACCTGCAAATAAATTAATGTCAGAAAGAGCATGAAATTATTTTTATCTATTTCTTCTTCCTTTTTCTCTTTCCTTCTCCATTCTTTTTTTATGCTTCTCTTATTTTCTTCCTTTCTTTCAACTACAACTATGTGGGCTGCTCTCACATGTTCTTCCTTCCACAATCTTCCCATCATAGGGTTATAATAATGTATTTTGCATTCTTCTTTTCACTGTCCTCTTTGCCAAATCTTTGTTTTTCCTCTTTCTTCTCTTCACTACCCTCTTTCAAGAGTATGTTATTCTTTTCACATTTTCGTTTACCCATTTCAATCTCTTTGTTTTGCTCCATCTCTATCGCATCCAATCTAGCCTCGATTTTTTTAATTCTTCAATAATAAATTTTGTAAACCCCTTGTCTCGCCATTCTTCCCAAAACAAAATTCTCACCGGTCTTCTCATGACCCACCTCATCCTCTTCCTTAAAGACATTTTATCATACTTTGCACAAAAACACACACACTACTATCCTCTACCAATAGAAATTCTAGAAGATGCAACTCTACTCTTCCTCTACCCACTCTCTCTCAGTGGAGGAACCTCATACACCTTCTACCCAACCCCATTTCTATTTAAGGACAACAAAATAAAAATTCTCACAACACAACCTTTTCAGTGAACTTTCTCTTCATACTTGTAACACTTCCCAACCAATCTTCCTACTCTAATACCATTTGATGCAGTCAAAGACCAAGACCCCAAATTAGAGTGTTGATCTTCGTAGCCACCACTCAAATCTTTAACATATTCAACTAAACAAAAACATACAAAAAATAGATGAACCCAAAATGTTATGAAATTCATACTATTTAGACTTCTGCAAATATGCACAAAAATTTCTTGACAAGACACTTTTTGAAATTTATTTCGAATATGTGAACCTCTTTCATTTATCTTGAAAAATTTTACAACAAAAGCTCCCACCTTAATCTACAAGAATACAAGACCACTTTATTTTTTTTACTAGCAATACCATACTAATTTTTGAGCCAAAATCTCCAAAATCCCATTTTTGAACACTGGTTCTTCAACCCCTTCCTACAACTCATTTTGCAAATTCCTTTCTTCTATAGCTAGGTGTTGGAATCCTCCTCTCCATGCTACTATAAAATCAATTTTCAAGACACCATCTCATGTGTGTAAATATTATAGAGACATTTTCTAGAATATAACTCCTAATTGCATTGATCATTCCACTCCTGCGACTATTTCATTCCTTGCAACCACCAAGCACCAAGGACAAAGCTTTCCCAAAATAGGGGTGTTGGAAATTTAAAAATTGAGCATAATGTAGCATTAAATGGTCCACTCACATGCCTAGGTGTTGGAATTTTTTCTCCTCCAATTTGGTGAGGAAATATTCAATTTTTGAGCCACTACACACATGAAAATTAAGCCTTTGCTGCCACCTATCCAATAGGTATTAGAACTTAAATTTTAATATGTTGGAAATATGTGAAAAATGCTCTAAGATAATTCCTACAAAGCTAAAAATCAAACACACAACTCACAAAATAAATTAGAGATTTTTTTTGTTGTGTAGGATTGTCCATGCACCTAGATGCTCCTGCATCACCAAGCGAGGAGCCACAATACACTCCAAGGATTATAACCTCAACCTCTCCCTAAGTTTTCACTAGATTAGGGAAGATGAAGATGTAAAATTTAAATTTTCATTTTGTAATATATAATATATGAACTATGATAATTATTTTCAAAGACAATCATCATAAATTCATAATAGTTGTTAGCTATCTATTGTATCAGACTCAACCATCAATATTCCACACGATGATGCAATTTTGTACTTGATTTGTACTCAAATTAAGCAAATTTAGTAGAAAACACTTTTGTACTTATTTATGGACTTATTGGATACATTTTGTCATTGAATTTTGCAAAAACTGTGTTTCTAAAGAAATTTAAGCAATTTTTAAGTTGTTGAGTCAAAAAAATTTGGGTCTGCTGAGTCCGAGTCTGTCAACTATGAAATGGTATATGGAGAATCATATCAACCTCACATCTTCACAACACCACCTTCAACTCATGGTCATTAGGCTTAGTGACCCACTATGTGTGCAACTCTGATAGGAAGGCTTTCCAAATTGAGTTTCTTTGAGTCATTGTATGTGATTTTGACTTCTTTATCCTTGTACCTAACAAATGAACATTGGTTGTTTGGACGATAGCTTGAGAATTTTGATGCAATTCTTAATCACACCACAAACATAATTATTATAATGAGACCTATTTCTCTTGAAATATTTTAAATTCAAATAAAATTTAAAGTCTCAAGGCTTTGATTGTTAGGTCTTGACACACTAGGTTCACTTAGGGTTCATTGTATTTTTCTATTACTTACAAAGGGACTTGGCTTGGATCTTTACTTAGAGGAACTTAACATACTAAGGTTCATGAAGTATCTTGACTAATTTTTGTCAAACTTACTAATTACTTAGTTAGATCAAAAGTTATTTCAATAAATATTACAAAATAAGATCTAACTTTGATTAGTTCTTCTGAAACTATCTAAAGATCTTCACAAAATTCTAATTCAAAAGTATTTAACAATATTCAAGCATCTTTTCATAGATTTTCTCATTAAGTTCTCATTTTTCAAGAATTTGATTAAAAAAAATATAAAAAGATAAGGGAAGGAGATAAAGGATCTAAGAAACTAAGATTTCAATAATTCCACGTGACTATCTCTTAAGAAATGCAAACAAAAACCTAACTATATGTATTTTACCAGATTAATTCACAACTACATACACAATGCAAATATTCAAAAGAAACTTGTTACACAAAGAAATGGTTCAAATGCACATGACTCTAGTGAATTTGATATTTCAAAGGAAAATATAACAAGTCATAGTCACTGATGATCTTCAATTAGGAAATGACCAAGTGTCGGTCTCAGATTTACAAGTTTATACACAAATATCCAAATTGTTTCACTGACAGTGAACAAAAACCATGAAGCAAGCTTAAAATTGGTAATTGTCCTATTTAAGTTTGGCAAGTATCAACAACTTCGGATCCCCTTAAACTAGATGATATCTAGCCCTTTTATAGAAGAGCCCAAGGTCAGTTACAATTAATCAATGGTTAAGATTCAGTCTTTAAAAATCAACGGTAGTAGTTGGAGAGGTGACACATGGGTTATGTCATCATCATCATACTTGGTAACAACTGGCAAATGGAACACTCTAGAACGTATTTCTATTGACGTGGCTTTGGCAGCAATCCACTAGTGGGCTTCACTACTTTAGTCAAACCACCATTCAACTTCACTTAATCTACATAACATCATCATTCATATATGTACTAAAATATCATCCTAGAATTGTGTTGAGTAAGTTGAACACAAACTCTACAACACCCATAGGAGTACCATATTACCACGACTTTAAAATGTCTAACTAAAATGCAATAAGCTGATTGAGCATAAAACTTCTGCAGTACCCAAACATAATGACTAGATCTTGGTAATTGAGGCATATTTAATCAAACGAGTGATAATCAAAATTCACTTCAAACCAACATCTTCCTCTATTATAACTTATTTTCCTAAAGCCTCTTACCTTTGCATGTATTCTCCAAAGGCAAGCAAAACCTTAATTCCCTCTCTGCCTACATCTTGCAACACACTCCAATTAAACCTATACTTAACATATATTTCAAATGTAATCCTTATCTTTGCATTCCTATTCCAGGTTATCTTATTATATAATCCTTATGAACATTTTATTTTGCATTATCTCATTCAATAATTCATTTATATTGTTTGTTAAATATAGATTAAACCGGTCAGATTACAAACAGAATAATGAACTTGATATTATGAAGTTGATGTCAAATCAAATCTTGGATGTATATATCATGATTCTAAGTCTGAATTTCTCTTGTTGATGTTTGATCCTCAAGTGCAGAACATACATTAATTTTGATGTCTTCAAATGAGGATCGGATGTATATTAAATATCTTAAAGGGAGACACATCCCATGAACGGTCATGTCTCCACAAAGTGGAGACACGTCCGCTCATGAGATGTGTCCCTTTATTTGTGCCAATTCGTCTAACTAACCACTCGATTACCAATCGGTGGTTAGCTACTTAACAAACGTATATGTTTGTTAAGTTCGATCTTAACTTAACTTGCACAAATAAATAATAATATCCGATCTGGAAGTGATCACTGAAAATGATGCATGATCGGGTTTTAGTGAAGAACATACAAAGCTAATAATCTACAAGTAATAACCTCTAATTGCAGATCGACAATATACTTGGGATGTAGCAGATTTCGATATATATAAATGATGATATTGAATATATTCAATCATAATTTATATCTGACTGAAGCTACCTTAATTCAACACTCCCTCTTAGCTAGGTTAGATAACTCTAACCAAGTATATAGTGATATCACCTTACTCATGATATCAGGAGATATGGTATGCTTCTAACAGTGTCAAGTTACATGACATTCTTCATAACACATCTTCATTATGGTATGTGCACTAACATCAAGTCTCCTAATGTCTACCATAATAAATCATGGCATATCCACGGATACATTTATCCACCATGATTATCCCATAAGGATCATAATGATCTTCAATTGATATCAAGTCTCATGATATCTATCAAAATGTCCACGAGATACTATCATGACATATCCACAGATATCAAGTCACATGATATCTATCATGATAGTGCAACTAATCATTGTAGAGTCGTCACCTTACAATGTCAAATACAAGTGTTTATTATCAGAAAGATCCCCACTTTTCAATAATGTACACAGGTGGAGAGACGGCCCATAAAATCATGGAGTCACACACATGACAAAAGAGTTTACACATTAAACATCTTTTAAATACATTAGTACAAAATAAACAATTTGAATCTCAATCTCAATAATAATTTACATTTCAACCATACCAAGTTTCTTCCTGAAGTGTTCAACTTTAACTTTGGAGAGAGGCTTGGTGAGAATGTCTTTTGTTTGATCATTTGTACTAATATACTCCAATTGGATCACATTCCTTTCTACCATGTCTCTCACATAGTGATAAGGAATCTCTATATGTTTTGATCTATCATGGAATATTGGATTCACTGAAAGCTTAATGCAACTCTGATTGTCACAGTGGATAATAGTAGGATTCAAGGACTCACCGAATAATCCCACAAGCAATTTTCGAAGCCATACTGCTTCTCTTGCCCTCATAGAGGCTGCAATATATTTAGCTTTTGTTGAGCTTTGTGCCACTAAGGACTGTTTCCTGTTGATCCAAGAGATCATAGCCGATCCTAAATTGAAGCAACATCCTGATGTGCTTTTCTGATCGGTTACATTTCCAGCCCAATCTGAATCAGAGTATCCATGTAAGTCTAGGTTGTCATTCTTGTATTTAAGACCATATCCAATAGTACCTTGAAGGTATCTCAATATATGCTTCACAACAAAAAGGTGAATTTCCTTTGGCTCACACATAGACTAGCTTAGGGCATTCACTACATAGCAAATATTCGGTCTGGTGTTAACCAAGTACATTAATGATCCAATTATATGTCTATAGAGAGTAGGATCTGCAAATTTTGATTCTACTGCTGCTTCTTTCAGTTTGTGCAAGTTGGTCTCCATAGGTGTAGACATGGGTCTACAGTCTAACATCCCAAATCTCTTCAGAATATCAATAATATACTTTCCTTGATTTAGAATGATGCCATCTAATTTCTGCCAAACTTCTAATCCCAAGAGTAATGTAAAATGCCCAAGTCTTTCATATCAAATTCTGAAGCCAGGTCCTTTTTACATTGAGTAATAAGGTGATCTTCTCCTGTTATTAGCAGGTCATCAACATATAAAATTAGTATTAACATATCACCTTTAATTACCTTAAAATGGAGATTTGGATCAACATCATTCTTGGAAAATCCTAGTCCCAAAAGATAGCTATCAATTCTTTCATACCAGGCTTTGGGAGCCTGTTTAAGTCCATATAGAGCTTTCTTCAATCTGCGTACATGTGAGTCTACTTTATGTATCACAAAACCTTCAGGTTGCTCCAAATAGACTTCTTCTTCAATGGTCCCATTCAAGAAAGTAGTTTTTACATCCATTTGATGGATATTCCAGCCATTAGCTGCTGCAATAGCTATTACTGCTCTCATAGAGGTGTACCAGGCAACAGGTGCAAATGTCTCTTCATAATCAATACCTTCCTTTTGTGAGAAACCTCTAGCCACAAAATGTGCCTTGTGTTTCTCTATACTGCCATCAACAACATTTTTTATTTTGAAGAGCCATTTGGAAGAGACAACAAATTTCTCTTTTGGTCTAGGTACTACATCCCATACATCATTTTTCAAAATGGACTGATACTCTTCCGTCATAGCATCTTTCCACACTTGATGCTTGAGAGCTTCCGTAACACTAGTTGGTTCTGAACTAATGATCTCATTCATTAAGACAACATAGCTTGAGAATCTTTTGGGTCTCTTACTTTCTCTAAAAGTTCCTTTGAATGTTGTATGATTCTCAGCTTCCTTAATCATCTTTCTAGCCCAAAGTGGTCTCCTCTTGTTGTTGTTATTAGGATTCTCTTCTAGAGCAGTTTGGTTTTCATTTATGATTTCTTCAGGATACTCCCTTTGAATCTCAGGAGCAGGATCCTCCTCCACGACTTTAAGAGAATCTTGAATTTCTATCTCATTAGAACTCTTTGCCCTTTTGAAAGCAATTTCTTCCTCAAAGATGACATCTCTACTTAGTTCAATTTGTTTATGTCTAGATATGTATATTCTGTAAGCTTTTGAGGTTTCACTGTAGCCCACAAATATCCCTTTCTTTCCAGTAGGTTCTAATTTGGATCTCTTTTCTTTAGGTACATGAATGTAGACAGGGCAACCAAAGATCCTCAAGTGACTTATGTCAGGTTTTACACCAGTAAATGCTTCTTCAGGAGTCTTGTTATCTAGATGTGAGTGGGGACATCTATTTTGAATGTAGACAGTTGTCCTAGAGGCTTCTGCCCAAAATGAAGTTTCTATGTTTTGGTCGAACAACATTGCTCTAGTAGCTTCTACAATAGTTCTATTTTTCCTCTCAGCAACACCATTTTGTTGAGGATTGTAGGCTATAGTAAACTCCCTCTTAATCCCAGCATTTACACAAAATTCCTTAAAGATTTCTGAGGTGTATTCCTTCCCATTATTTGTTCTTAGTATTTTGATTTTCTTCCCGGAAATTTTTTTTGTAAGAGCTTTGAACTCCTTAAACCTTTTAAGGATTTCTATCAACTCTTTACATTTAAGAAAATATATCCAAGTCTTCCTAGAGAAGTCATCTACAAATATTACATAATACAAGAATCCTGCCATGGAGGTTACAGACATGGGTCCACATAAGTCAGAGTGTACTAGTTCTAATACATTTCTGGTTTTACTCAAACTATTTTGGAAGGTCCCCTTTGTATTCTTCCCTAGGGCACACCCTTTGCATGCTCCTTCATGAATTTGTTTTAGTTTGGGCAATCCTGTTACTAATTTTTCTACAGAAGGTAGGGCACGGAAATGAATATGTCCTAATCTTCGATGCCAAATTTCATTTGAATTAGAGGTCTCATGAATAAGAGCTTGTTTAGTGTCAATGCACAGTTTGTAGAGATATCCTTGTCTTATACCTATAGTTTGTGCTTTCTTTATAGTGGAGTTCTTTGGCCATGCCAAAACTTTTCCATCCATAAAGGTAACCCTATATCCGTTGTCTTCAAGAGCAGAAATGGATATTAGATTCCTCTTTATTCCTGGTACAAACAATACTCCAGTGAGTTGTAGAGAGAGGCTAGACTTCAAATTTATGGTGCAAGTTCCAACCCCCTTTACTGAATGTGCAGAATCATCCCCAATAGTTACTTCTTCGTCAGTTTCTTCTATCATAATATCTAGGTGTTTTTTGAACCCTGTGATGTGCCTTGATGAACCACTATCAATTACCCAGTTGTTGACTTTGTTTGATACTTGGCTTGATAATGCTGAGTAGAAGACAAATTTCTCAGAATCATATTATGTATTTGTCTTTCCAGCTTTAGCAAAGGATGCTTGTTGTTTTGTTCTATCAGGGCACTTCACTGCATAGTGTCCATATTGATCGCATCATTGTATTTGGGTGATGTCTTTCCTTTTCTTGAATGATCCCTTTCCATAAGAATTCTTCTTTCTCTTGAAGTTTTTCTTCTTACCTTTCTTATGAGAATTTGTGTTTAGCACATGAATATCCTCATCTATGGGTTTCTGATTGTTTTCTTTTGTCATTAGTCTTGTTTCTTCTTGTAAGCAATTTGTTCTTAGCCTATCAAATTTAGGGAGTTTTGATATTGCACTTATTCCTTGAACAAATGACTCCCATGAGTTTGGTAGGCTACCTAGAGCTATTAGTGTTAACTCCTTGCTATCAATTTGATATCCGATTGTTGACATTTGATTTCTTAGTTCATTGATTCTCATGAAATATGCATTAATAGATTTTCCCTTGTTTATTTGAATATGATTAAGTTGCCTCTTTAGAGCAAGGGTCCTACTGGTGTTGTTTATTTCAAAGGTTCTTTCAAGGGATTTAAACATTTGATATGCAGTCTCATGTTTTGATAGAATAGGTACTATATGGTCCCTAACCACATCTACTATAATTTTCATAGTTTTCTCATCTTTCTCAATCCATTGAGATTTCTCCAGATCATTCTCTGGTTCTATCTTGTTTTCTTTCACAAATGAGTCTAACTTATTTTCTTTTAGAATCATCATGATTCTGAATTTCCATGAAGTAAAGTTGTTTGCACCTTCAAGATGATCCTCAAATCTGATTACACTTGACATTATGAAGAATGAAATGTGTTTGCGATTTCAAGAGAAAATACGATTTTCAATAACCTGATATCTGGATTTAATCGGATCTTTCTCAACGTGGCTTTGATACCATGTTAATTATAGATTAAAGCAATCAGATTACAAACAGAATAATGAACTTGATATTATGAAGTTGATGTCAAATCAAATCTTGGATGTATGTATCATGATTCTAAGTCTGAATTTCTCTTGTTGATGTTTGATCCTCAAGTGCAGAACATATATTAATTTTGATGTCTTCAAATGAGGATCGGATGTATATTAAATATCTCAAAGGGAGACACATCCCATGAACGGACGTGTCTCCCCAAAGTGGAGACACGTCCGCTCATGAGACGTGTCCCTTTATTTGTGCCAATTCGTCTAACTAACCACCCGATTACCAATCGGTGGTTAGCTACTTAACAAACATATATGTTTGTTAAGTTTGATCTGAACTTAACTTGCACAAATAAATAATAATATCCGATCTGGAAGTGATCACTGAAAATGATGCATGATCGGGTTTTAGTGAAGAACAGACAAAGCCAATAATCTGCAAGTAATAACCTCTAATTGCAGATCGACAATATACTTGGGATGTAGCAGATTTCGATATATATAAATGATGATGTTGAATATATTCAATCATCATTTATATCTGACTGAAGCTACCTTAATTCAACATTGTTGACCAAATCATTCATCACTTGCAAACTATTCTTTAAACTTGACTATTTTTGCATTATCTTCTTCGATATTATCGACATCATTTAGTTGTTTAGTCAATGCATCTATTATAGCAATGCCTTTCTCCATTAGATCTTCTACCATGTCCTGTAGTGCTTCCATCAGACCTTTGCATTCTTTGACCATATCTTTCTCCATTAGACCTTCTACCATGTTTTGTAGTGCTTCCATCTGGCCTATGCATTCTTCAGCCATATATTTCTCCAATTTTATTTGAAGTTCCCATGTTTTGAGTTTTGGGATATCATCACCAGTGATTATTTGCTCTTTTGGAAGATAGTTGTTGTCGAGCTTTTCACTCTTTTCATTTCTATATCATTACGTATTAGATGATCTTCACAAATTTTCTTTAACTTCTTTGCCTTCTATCCCATTGGGCTACTTCCTTCTATATTTCAATGGTCAATTTTATTATTTATTCACCCTCCTTAATTAAATTATATATCCATTTATCATGTTAGTTTTATGCTTCATGCTATTCATTCCTTCTACTTGATCTTTGGACAATAGGATTGGATTCAAACGTAGCTCTTCAAAAGCTTGATCTAGTTTGATAAGAGCTTTGATAAATATTTGCAATTGTGCTATTTGTTCTTTTAATTACTTTTTATTTTTCTATCTTTCATCATTCTAGCAGCAATTGCTTCCACATTTTCCTACAAATCTTCAAATTCTTGCTCCTTGGTAGCATGCCCTTAGTCAATAGTAGAGATTTGATAATCATATACCATCATTTCTACTTTATCTTTTTGATTTTTTGGGACAACTTGTATTGATTTCAGCCCCTGTAGCATCTCTCTTAATAAAATGCATTGTCTTAGCTTTCTTTTGAGGTCTATGTGTGTCTATTTCTTGCATTCGACTCTTGAATTCTAATGGAACTATTTGTACTAGCATAGGTTTCTCCAGTTAGCTGGCTAATGAATCAAGAACTTTCTCTACGACTTCTTCTTGTTGGAAATGCTATGGAGACCCAGTATCTTCAATATTTTCCACTTGGGGCATATAAAAATTGAATTGTTCATTTTGGTCTTCCCGATTTTGTTCTCCTTGTGGAACATGATTTTCCTCTTGCAACATTTCTTCCTCCGTAGGAATGTCTCCAGAATAATAATTTTTTCAACATTTATACCTTCATTGGCCGCTTTTTCATCTGTAGCTTCCATGTTTCTCTAATCAAGGGGAATTTACTGTTGTTGTTGCTCGATAGTTTCAACTTCCACATTTGCATTTGGCATATTTTACTGTTGTACATGTGAAGTAACTTTTTCTTGCACTGGTTGTTCAATTTATTCATCAGCAATATTTGATTCTGTTTCAATTACCATATTCTCACCCTGAGGTGGAACTTGTTGTTGTTGTTAAGGTCTCAATCTCATAACTCATTTCAAACTGAAGTCCTTAGAGAACTTCTCTATTCATTTCTTCAGCTAGATATTCGCCCTTGGCCATCTCAAAAAGAATGGGTTTAGTAGATACATCCGCCTCCTATTCAAGTGAACATTAAAGACCTTAGTGTTGCCTATTTGTACAACTTCCTCCAAAATTGGGTCCTTCACTTGTTTGGAAGTTTCTGAAAGAATAGACCGGCTACTTGGTAACACATCAAAATTGATATATTATTCTTCTTCCTTATCACTTTCACTATCATCCAGAATGGTTGATGGCATACTAAGAGATTCTCTCTTCTTTGTTTTCTCTTTATATTTCTTTAACCTTTCTTCCAACTTCTTTTTCTCTTTCAGTATCGCCTCCATAGTCATGTCATCATCTTCATCGGTGGCCTTAGGATAATTTTTTGTTTGTATTTGTTTTTCCACTTGCCCAGTCACTGGTAGTGTGGTGTTCACAGAAGGTGGAGAAGCAAACAACTTTGTTGCAGAATAAGATATGGAAGTCGAAATTTGTATACTTTACCTTCAGGGTCCACTATTTGCATGACAAGTGCAACTACTTGTATTGGTTAATCAATGGTGAGAATTATTACCTCTACCTATGGAAGAGATGAAGTACTAGCAGATATAGCTTGTGATTTACCTATCAAGTTGACAAGGATTAACCTTATTGGTCGGTTAGGATCCTCTAGTAGGTTAGCAATTGTGATCCCTACACTTGACAATTCTTCTATGCCTTAAGCCTTTTCCATTTCTATGGCCTTAGCCTCAACTGTTCTTCTCTTCTTCACCAGGAAGTCATCATAATCAACATCTTCTACAGATGTAGCCTTCCTCTTTTCACTATTATCTTTGAGATATGTGATTGCAATCCACTTCATCTTCAACGCATGTGTACATTTATACAACCATGCCTGGCTAGCATCCAAAATTTGTTTCATTATTTTATTTAGATAATTCGTCTCCGGCTCTATCCAATTTGGGTCTTGAATAGGTTGATTGAATATTTTGTTTGCATCATAGTTTGGATGAAGAACATTTTCATCATCATCCTTTACCTGAGATGGAACATTATAAGTTCCTAAAGTCTTCATCTGATTAAGTGTCAACCTCTGTTATGATCTCTTTCTTACTTCATGGTCATCAACACAATCAGTCCATAACTCTTTCAAATTAGGTTCATACATTATCTTCTTATTTATGTGCTTGTGCAATCTTGCACATGGGTCATAGTTTGACCTTTTGTTGTCCAAGAGCTGAAACTTTAGTGCTTGCAATTCTTTCTCAAACTCCTTGGCATTGACCACTAAATTGCGAATGTATTTTCCCAAGTACAGAGGGAATTTTATTTGACCCCTTCTATGCAATTCCTTAAAAGCATCATAAGTTGGCAGAATTTGTCTTGTTATCTCTAGCAACATAATCTTGTCGGTAGGATACTTCGAAAACATGTAGGGTTTCACTGCAAAGCCTTCTATCCTGATATAAGAGAATTTGGGAAATTGGATGAACCAACCCCCATGAGGATGGATCACACTTTGGGCATCTATCGATATTATTTTAGATTTATCCCCCTCAAAGGTTCTAATAATTTCATTGAGAAAGAATCATTGACCCTGCAATAATCTTTTATCAACTCTTCTAGTTTCAACTGGGGATAATGTTAATAAACCAATTTTTATCCAGCACCATTACCTAATACACCACTTCTATTCAATCTTGGGAATTTATCTCAAATGACACATGAATAGATAATATAAGAAGGCATATAAAACTACCTGGATCTTTTGAAACTTCCCCATATGTGCGTGAATAGTCACTCACAGCCTATGACCACTGTATCCTTCCTTCGTCATTCTTTGGCAAGCTTAATGAAGCTATGCATCCAAGGTTCAAATGTTCCAGCATTCGGAAGTCCAACAACGCGACTTAGCAAAGTGATGATATCACTTATATCTTGCTTGAAGTCGCTTTTGTATAAGGTTTTGGGAATTTCAGACACAGATTTCAACTTCTTATCTTCCAACATTCAAGTTGCATGCATAGTCCTTCTGTATTTATCCTCATTCGTGCTAGAAGTCTGAGCTTAGTTCTGTTGAGTGGGTTCATCATGGGGTGGATAGGGATGTTAAAATTTTGTGCAATCCCTTCTGGAGTCAATTCAACATATACTCTACCCACTTTGATGCATTCTTTGACCAATTATGGGGTTTCCATAGACATCAAAAATCTTGCTGCAGAATTTAAACCACTTTTGGCAATGTTCTTCACAAATAAACCAACTTCATTAGATGTTACCCTTCTCTACAATTCTTTTGTATTGAAATGCCCTACATGGGTATCTGAAACTGTCCCATGCGTGGGCCAAATGTGAGAAGGTGACTTGGTTTATGCGTTCATCTAGGGTTTTATTCCTTTTCAAACTATCCAGTATAAACAAGATTTACCATAATTCACATAGTTCGAATTGAAAGGAGATATGTACTGAATAATAGAATTTGATTTCATTTAATGAAAACCCATTTAGTAATATTGTTATGAGGATTCAATTTGTGTAGTTTTAGAGTCAAACTTATTGATCCTTTGGAATGTGCTTTTGGATGTCTTCTATGATTATTGTGTTTTCTAATATCTTAGTTCTATAAATCATTCTTTTTCTTTTCTCTTTTTTTTTTTTTTTGGCTAATTTCACCTTTTAATTGCAAGATTGTTTTTATTCGTTTAACTTCACTTTTGTGATCAAAAGAGGAACTAAAGTACCATATAACATTATAAAAAATCTACATGCATTTAATGTAGGAGTTGTAGAAGCTATTCATTAATGGCGAGGAGTGGGAATTTCAATTATCAAACTTTTTTTTTCTTTCTCAAATTTATTAGGTTCAATTGAAACATATTTACCCATAATTCCCTTTATACATGATATATAGCAATTCTCGAGTTTGAATTTGAAATCCAACATTCATATTATGTCTATGGTCTTTTGGTCCTATTGGGAATCATTTTATTATTTTAGCAATGAAATTTATGGTTGCTGGGAGTGGGGAATCTAAAGAGATGTGAAAGTATTCACATTTTACGTATCAAGTTTAGTTGGAAATCCCTTATGGTGTGTAAAGTATGATTGCAGAAATTGTATGTGAATTGGAAAATTTGAGTTCAAAATAAGTTTGGGTTTTAGTTGGAGATAAAATTTTTGCTAACTTATCGTCATGACATTATCTTAGTATGATAGCAAATATTTTTAAGGAACCAAAAAATTTAAGGTTTGCATACATCCGATTTAGTTGAACATCGGATTCCCACTGAAAATTTAAATATATTTTATTGTTCTTTCAATTTCAATAGTAACATTTCTAACAACTTGATGGTCTTTTAAAAAGTGTAGGCTTAGTAATGAAGAGAACTTTTGTTATAGCGGAGAATTTGATTAGTACTAGAAATAGTGGGGAAAACTAAGTGAACAATCAACTTAGCTTTTAAAAGTTTTGATTCACTTGGGGATCAAATTCCTGCTAAGAATAAAAATTTAGTTCATAAAAGGCGTCAGTTCTAGATAAAGGAAAGACTTACAATTTATACAACTTGGAATGATTAGGTTCAGTAGCAAAGATATCTCTAGTTGTAGTGGGGGAATTGAATGGTATTGGAAATAGCAAGAATTTCATTTAAATTATTAATTAGTGCTTATAAGGCCAAAAACTCTCATTGAAGGATATTTTTTTCATTTTTATGACTAAGACTTGCTTCAAAAGGAAACTTAAGTTATTTTTGAGTGTTCTACCCATGCAATGGAATTTTAAACATTTAAGACGTCAAAACCTATGACTTGGAGGATTTGAGGGGGTTTTCCATTACCACCAAATAAAAAACAAAAGGAAAATCAAAAATCAAAAGAAGGGCTCCTCATTTTGCTAAAGAAAAATGGGGCATGTTGTGAAGACTACACAAAAAAGATCATTATAACCACATAAGATTCAAACTCTCAAGCATTAAAATATGGCATCTAGAGAATCTTATCCACCCAACCTCTTTGTAACACCAATTTCAACTCATGGTCCTTTGGCTTAGCAACTACATTGTGTGAAATTTTATGGTAGGAAGGATTTCCCAATAAAGAATCATTACATTTTTTAGTCTTCCCCATGTTGTAACTCCTAATAATATTCTCTCTTTAGCTTGTGTTCATATAGCAACATGCAGTGTCCCATAATCCTATATCATTATTCTCGAAAAGGTCCTCAAACACTACCCTTCTCAAATTTATGATGCCTCTAATCACTTGGACTTCATGGACCTCATTGTGCACAAATTCATATAGAAATTTTTAGTTCTTGTATGCAATTTTTTGTTATATTTCACTACTTCTTGGTTATGTTTTTTGGTGGGTCTATAGTCACTATGTACCATCCATCTTCTCTTTGAGTCTTATTATTTCTTCACCCTCCTTAATTAAATCATCCATCCATTTATCAAGTATGTTAGTTTTATGCTTCATGCTATCTATTTCTTCTACTGGATCTTTGGATAATAGGACTGGATTCAAAGGTAGCTCTTCAATAGCTTGATCCAGTTTAATAAGAGCTTTGATAAATATTTGCAATTGTGTTATTTGTTCTTTTAATTCCTTTTTATTTTTCTTATCTTTCATCATTCTAGCAGCAATTGTTTCCACATTTTGTAATGTCCCCATTTTTAGCACTACGCTTTCCAGTGACTATTAGTCTATCCCTAGATGCCCATAGGCTAGTCAGATGCAGAATTAGGGTTTCCAACTACTTGGAGGTTTCTTTTGTGGATTCAAGGGTTTGCATGTTGGAATTTTGCAATTTATTTTTTGGATTCTTTCTGGGTTTCTGAAGAGCTTCGCAATGGTATGACATGCAACTGAAACAAGTAAATTTTTTGGACACTATTTTTAGTGAGTTACAACGGCTGCTCAAAATGTGTTTTAAATGCATTTGGAGTCACTTACTGTTTTTAGCAGTATGTTATTTATAGTAAGTGTTATTTTTAGCAGTGCTATTTTTGGTAGTGTTTCAGCAATTTGATACTATAGCTATATCTGGTAGGGCAGTATATTCAGTTTGGTCTCCAGTATTTGAGGTGCTTATTTTGGCAAGTTTAATATTTGATGAAATAATGTTTTAAGTGAAAATATTTCATATTAAAGATATCAATCCATCAATTATTTGAATATGCTTTTTTGGATTCGATTGTGTTGTTAATTTTTACCATCAATGTTTCAAATCACACTACGTTATCCATCATCAGGATGAAAGAGAGCTGAAGGAAAAAATGAATTGCTTGGTTAAAAAGAGAGCAAAAAGGGGGAAGACACATGGTTTGAGTATTAATGATGACTAGGAGAAAGAAAATTAGAGCACAAGAGAAATGAAAGAAGAGAAAAAGAGGAAAAATGGAAACAAGGAGTCAAGGAAACCAAAGCAAAGAGAAAAATCAAAAGAGATCACTACAAACCAAATAATAGAAAATAAAGAGCAATAAATCACAAGACATAATCTTAATAATCTTGTTAATCTTTAATTAAACAAAAGCTAAAAATGGACCTAATCTAATAAAAAGAACATATTAATAAGAAATAATCTCAAAATTAATTATAAAGAGAAATAATATAATATACTCAATTACCAATGATATTATTAATAAGATTAATCTTAAAATCTTATAAAATATAAAATATTGACCTTAATACGTAAAGAATTATAGAAAAAATGATGAAGAAACATAATTAATATTGTAACACTAATCTAATGATATAAATAATTAATAATAAGATAAAGCTAACTAAAGAGAAAAATAAAAATAAAAGAAAAAACATATTATGCTATTAATTCATACAATACTTAATAAAAAAATTAACATAGAAAGAGATGAGCTTAAAGCGTTAAAAATCTAAAAATTCAAAGCAACATAAAAAACTATGACTAGGTCATTAACAAAAAATATTATTAACATTAATGTTAATTCTTAAGAAGGAACATTAAAGAATCCTTCTTGTTAACATTAATGTTAACGATCATGATTAGAGGAGACAAGAGAAGATGTTAAAACATTAAAAAATGAAGCTATTAATGTTGATAAAGAAAAAGTAAAAAGATGATTATTAAAGATTATTATAAGTAAAGATTCTTAACATTAATCATGATCATTAACATTAATGTTAACAATCCTTCTTGTTAAGATTAATGTTAATGATCATGATTAATGTTAAAGCTTAAAATGGACCAGACATTAATAAAAACATTAGAAATTATTAACATACAATAGAGGAAGGAACTTGATAAAATAATAAAACATAAAAAACTACAAATCTTAAAAAGAAAGGAATCAAAAAAGTTATAAGATGCATAAGATTAAGAATATATTCATAAAATATTAAAAACATATAACTAGAAAATATTCTAAAAGAGGAATAAGAGCAAAAAGATGCAACACTCAAGAATGGAGAGCCTAGATAATAAACTAAGAGGCCAAAACCATGAGGCGAGAAGAGAAAGGCGGAAAAGAAGGAAAGGAGACTGAGAGGGCAAGAGCTTAAAGAAGAACAAGACAAACCTATAGAAAAAGACCAGAGGCCTAGGGAAAGAAAGGGGAACCAATGAAGAACAACACAAGACGAGTGAGGAGAAGCACAAAAAAAAGAGGAATCAAGAGGGATGGGGCCAACATTTTCTAACATTGGATAACAGAGGATGCCACGACTGACTCTGAGACCAACCTTCATCACGATTGAGGTTGGTGGGATGATTGTTGGTTTCTATAGCTTCCTTGAGTTTCCTCTTGAAAAAATTATCTTCTTTGCATAAGACTTGGAAGTTTTCTAGGCAGATGTGGTCTTTGGTTGAGGAAGAGTGTTTGGCGAGAGCGGATTTGAGGACTCTCTCATATGCAAAAGTGGATGACTTCATAAGAGGAAATATTTAAGTTGTCTTTAATGTATTTTTCACTTAATAAAGTGGACGCCCATTTTAGGCTTTATTTGCATTTTAATTAAGTATTGTGGCTTCTTGGAAATGGATGACTTGGCTTGAGGAGCAAATTGAAACTCAAATGGAAATTGAAAAAGTTAATTTGGATGTAATGTTGAGTGCCCTAATTGGAGGGAATGAGATTTGAATTTGGAGAAAGTTATAAATATGAGGCTTGGCCTTCATTTGAGACTATCCATGAATATTGTAACGAAGTGCTGCTGAAATTGTTTCAAACCTCTTGCTTCAAGGAAAGCATACCTCCTAGCACCCTTGGTTTTGTGCTTGCAAGATAGCACCTAGCTAAGTTTGTGACTATTCTTTACACTAAAGAGCAGATTGAGCCTATTGAGATGAAGATTTATGAAGTTTTCTGAGTTTTTGTGTTGTTGTTTTGGCTTGGCTGGAAACACCTTTTTGCTCGTAGCACCTTGCACGATTTTTTGGTGGTTCTAGGTATTGGTCCTATACTTTAGTCTACCTTGGGTACGCCTTCTTGCAAATTTTCAAATTTTTTGGTGAGCTCTTGGATTTTATCTTGTTGGTTGACCCTTTTTGGAGGTTGTACCTCTCTTGTACTTGTATTGGGAAGCATGCACAAAATTGTTGGTGGCTATTTGTTGTTTTTTTAGAGCTTGAACATGGATGCCTATCTCCTGGGCTTGCTTTTCTTTGATTTCACATCAATCAAAGGAGTCTTCATTGAGTTATGAGCATTTTGGTGGTTTTTCTCATTGCTGATCTGAGATTTATGAATGTTGTAGTTTCATATCAAATTGGTAAAAGTTCAATTTTTGGCTTGTTTTTTCATATTAGAATAGATTGTTCTATTTTGGATTTCATCTCTCTTCATTTTGGAGTACTTTGGAGTTCATAATATCATTGTTCTTACTGATTTCTCTACTTTTTTGTAAGTTTGTTATCAATATTATTGATTTAATCATTTTCCATTCGCGCATAAGCACTTAAATGTATTCCTACTGTTCGGTAGAAGAGGGTTGGCCTTACTGCCTTATTTACTTCCTTGTATAAGCACTTTCATTCCCACCATTTGGTGGAAGAGACATACCTCACCATCTTTTACTTTTAGTACTTTGTATTACACTCCCACTAAATAAGTGGTCGAGTTGCATTGCATATATTTTTGATCGGTTGAGCCATCTTTCATGTTCATTTCTTTGTATCACACTCTCGATGAATAAGTGGTCGAGTTGCATTTCATACCTTGTTGATCTGTTGAGTCGTCTCTCATATTGTACTTCCCATCATTTCAGTTTTACAACTAATGACCCCCTTTCCACCATATGCTCTCACCTTGCCCTCATCAGGATCTAGGTCAGAAAGTGAAGGGTTACTTTTAGTTGATTTATGATTTCTCTAACATTAACAGGTGAAATATTGCGCTCAAAATTGAAAAAATTGTAAGGAGATATTTCAATGGTATAAGAGTTGGTGATCTTGCCAACCTGTTGGTTAAGTTAACACTTGTTGCATGTTCTCAGTTGCATGATAGAGTTTCATAGACTTCATATCTCTTTGCATGTTGGTGACTGGCACCAACATGTCCATTACCTTTCTTCTTTGACGAAAATTGAGGTGGAAGGGTAAGATGACTAAAAATAAGTCTATATATGAGTTGATACAAGAAGTGACCACACTTATGAGAGATCCTAACATTAAAAGGGCATACTCAAAGATTTCTGCAAAATCTAAATGTTTGGATGAGAAGGTTGCCTTGACATATGAAGGATGTGTGACAGAACCCTAAAACATTCCCTTAGACTTGCATGTGATTGGTAGTGATGAAGATCATTTTGACAATAAGAACAAAACCATAGTCTTGAATCCTAAGTTGGATTCATCCAATGAAGGTCTTGAGACTAATGACTTCACAAAAGATGTTAGTGGAACTATTGTGTGGGTTGAGTTCGCTAAAGAAGAGCTTGTTAAGGATAAATTGGGTAGCGCCATTGAACCAACTTATGATCATTACCATAGTGATGATGTTGGTGATGATTCCAATGAGTTTGTACCTAATCATGTTGAAGATTTGGTGATAAATGGTTCTCCTCTTGTTGTTGACCCAACTTTCCAAGAGTTTTCACATGAAGAATTTATGACAAGTGATCAAGAAGACCTCTTTGGTACGCATGGGACTACTAATGATGAAATCAAAAATATACCTATAGATGATGGGCTCATTACAGGTAAAAGGGATAAAGTATTCAGACCAACTAGCGTTGGTGATTCTTTACTTCATTACAGTGATGGTGTCATGGGTGGTTTTGGGTTTGATCATCAAACCAAGCCATTAGAGAGAGATACTTATGAAGATATTAGTTTTAGTGAGTTGGGAGGTGACTTTTCAAAGAGTCAACACTCCAAGAGGGGTAAGATGGACACTTTCCTTTTGATCAAAACAATCAGCCCCTTAGCATTTGGGATCTGAGTGTGATGGCACCTAAGGGTGACAAAGAACCTGTGTGGGATGAATTTACCTTTGATCCTGATGAAGCTCAAAATTCAGTTTGCATTGCAAGCTATGAGGTGGCCATTGGAGGAGAAGGTGTCTTTGAAGAAGAATTTTGTTTGGAAAATATCCATAATAAACGCTTTGAAGTGGTTGCAACCACTAAGGAAGGGTATGTTGCTACCGAAACTTTCAAACAATGATCAATAATGATTCATTAATCGAGTTGGGGGCTGACATATCCTTTGATCAATGAGACAATGAGGAGGAAGTAGAGCTAGAAGACCATATGTCTCTCAATGATGAAAAGTTTAAAGAGGTTCTTAAATATAAATCTGATTTACCTATTCATGAAGTTGGTTGTAAGAAAAGGCTCAAACAATTAGTAGAATCTGATCCTCTTTATGATATTGAGCAATTTGAGCTAGTGGGTGGTGAAGAAAAGGAGTCTTGGAGCAGCTATGAGGTTAGCAAAGACAAGAAACAAAGTTTTTATTTTCAGTTATAGCCTATCAGTAGTACACCACCCATGCATATTCATGAGTGGAAAGATCAACTCATGAGGTCCTTTGAGAATGAGGTGCGAGCTATATCTAGGTTTGATCGTACACACAGTTTGATAGAAGAACTCTATTAGAAGGCTCAAATTGAAGAGAGACAAAAAGGGGTTAAGAATGAAGTTTCTCTTCCTAATTTGCAACTTATCAAAGACTCTTTGGAGACATTGAAGTTAGAGTAGGCACTTGATTGGAGATTGAGATTATGCCATTGAATTTGCAAAGAAGACCCTTAGTGCATTCCAAGGAAAAGAGAGAAAGGTTGATGAGCTTACTCATGAACTTGAATCAATAAAAGGAATGTTAGAAGATACTCAGGTGGCACTAAAAGAGGCAAAAGATCAGCTTGTTGATTACAATTTTTTTAGGGAGCAAGAGAATGACCAAAGAGCTGAAGAAATCAAGCAAGTAATTGGTGAGCTTGATAGTCTTTGAGAAGAGTTTGATCTTGAAAGATTCACAAGAAAATCAAAAGAACTACATGTGCAGATTCAGATCGACAAGATGGAAGTGAGCAAGAGGAAAGGGATGACTTCCAGCTTCTTGATAACCCTCTCTTTGAAGTGGGTACTAGGGAAAATTATGATAACCCTCTCTTTGTGATGGATGATAAAACATGTGGTGAAGTGACCAAACATGAGACTGAGTATGGTTTCCAGTGTATGGATGATGTGATATCAAACCATGAGGACGTGACACAAATTTTGATTGGTAAACTTCTAAGGCTGGTTGTAAGAGAATACATAAGTGGGATTGAGGATGTAGTTTTTACTTGGGAAGTGTTGAATCATGGTGAATTCGACGATTTGGACATCAAGGTGTTAAAAAAACAATTCTTGGTAGTTGATGGTAATCACATTACAACAACAAGGAGAGAAGGTTTCAGACTTGTTACTCATGGAGTATGGGAGAAAGAAGGGCCAAAACAAATTGTTTACATGCTTGGCAATCCATCCCTTGGGTTGAGTTATGTTTTGGTTCATATTAGTCCTTTTGGGGAATTGGGATTGAAGACAACATTTGCTCCATGCTCCATAGTTGTAGATGCTTTCATGGATTGGTTTTAGGGGTTCATGAGTGAAGCTACCAATTTCTTGAGTATGCACTTGGTTCTCACTAGCACTTAGGGATGTGTTGAATATTCTTTCTGGTGTGTTGGAGATCACTTGCAGTTGGGTATCTATGCTTGGAATCCTCAACATGGGTTAATGGAGCTTATTACATGTCGAAAGAAGGATCTTTGAAGGAATAAGGGTCAAATTTTCATATTTTCTGGTGGTGTCCACTTCTTGACCAGCCATTTGATGATTTATTTTTCCCATCAACTAGTGGATTGGAGAAATATTTTGAGCAAAGGATGGTTCTATGTGGTGTTGGATTCACTTGAGAGGATGTTTCCAGCCTTGGACATGAGCAGATATTTTATTTTGGATGATGAATTTCAGTGTTGCAACAATTGTTCATCTTCTTGGATGTTGATTTTTCTTAAGTCAGATCTCAAGTCAACCATTTTAGACTTGGTGGGTAGTTGGTGTACTCATTTTCAGACTTCACGATCTCCTAGTAGGACTGGTTCATGGTCTCAAATGAGAGGTATGTTGAGTTGGGGCGATCGGTATCCATGTTTTGGTAGTGATCAAGCTCTAATTGGTGACTATTATTATACTTTCTTTTGTACTTATGATTGGGACATCAAACCTCTACTTGCCTTGGTTCTTCATTCTAAGACTCTTGGAGTTGGAACTATAAGATTTTTTAGAAGTCTTTATGGTTGTATTAGAATATTTCAAATGAGGCATTATAGATCCATGCAGAGTTATGAGGATGATTTTATTGAGCTCTTGCAAAGGATTGCTTTCCTCTTTGCAAGAAGATTTGGAGAAGTCACATATGCAGTCATGGCTTTGTTAGATACCATATGGAGATATTTTGAGGAGTTTGACTCTCACTTGAGTAGACTATCTTTCTTATTGCCCAGGCTTTTGATAAACAATGGCATTGTTGATATTGATTAGTCAAAGTCTTTTGGGCATGAGATGCTACATGGTATTGATTTTAGTCCTCCCAGTTTTTTCAGCTTGAGTTTCATGGATGGTAACATTTTGGTGTTACAGGGGAGGTTAGTGTAGTTTTGGCATGATGGTTTCACTTATGTGATCAAAGTGCTGCAATGTAGACATGTTGGGTCCTTCTTGAGACAAACATGGGACCCTAGGATCCTACTTGCTTGGGTGTGGATCAGTTTATTTTTTTTTGGAGTTGTGGTGGCATTGCTTGAGGACAAGCAATTTTGGGAAGGGTGAACTGTAATCCCCCAATTTTTAGCACTACGCTTTCTAGTGACTATTAGCCTATCCTCGGATGCCTATAGGCTAGTCAAATGCAGAATTAGGGTTTCCAACTACTTGGAGGTTTCTTTTGTGGATTTGGGGGTTTGCATGTTGGAATTTTGTAGTTTAGTTTATGGATTCTTTCTGGGTTTTCGGAGAGCTTCGCAGTGGTATGACATGCAACTGAAATAGATAACTTTTCTAGACTTACTATTTTTAGTAATTTATGATAGCTTCTTAAAATGTGGTTAAAATGCATTTGGAGTCACTTACTATTTTTAGTAGTATGTTATTTTTAGAAATGCTATTTCTGGTAGTGTTTCAACACTTTGATACTATAGCTATATCTAACAAGGCAGTATATTTAGTTTGGTCTCCAACATTTGAGGTGCTTAATTTGGCAAGTTTAATATCTGATGAAATAATGTTTTAAGTTAAAATATTTCATATGCAAAAGTGGATGACTTCATAAGGGGAAATATTTAAGTTGTCTATAATGTATTTTTCACTTAATAAAGTGGATGCCCACTTTAGGCTTTATTTGCATTTTAATTAAGTAGTGGCTTCTTGGAAATGGATGACTTAGCCTGAGGAGAAAATTAAAACTCAAATGAAAATTGAAAAGGTGAATTTGGATGTCATGTTGGGCGCCCTAATTAGAGGGAATGAGATTTGAATTTGGAGAAAGTTATAAATATGAGCCTTGGCCTTCATTTGAGACTATCCATGAATATTGTAATGAAGTGTTGCTAAAATTATTTTAGACCTCTTGCTTTGAGGAAAGCATACCTCCTAGCACCCTTGGTTTCGCGCTTGCAAGATAACACCTAGCTAAGTTTTTTATTATTCTTTACACTAAAGAGCAGATTGAGCCTATTGAGATGAAGATTTATGAAGTTTTCTGAGTTTTTGTGTTGTTGTTTTGGCTTGGCTAGAAATACCTTTTCGCATAGTAGCTTACACGATTTTTTGGTGGTTCTGGGTATTGGTCCTATGCTTTAGTCTACCTTGGGCGCCCCTTCTTGCAAATTTTCAATTTTTGTGGTGAGCTCTTGGATTTTATCTTGCTAGTCGCCCCTTTTTGGAGGTTTTACCTCTCTTGTACTTGCATTGGGAAGCATGTACAAATCGTTGGTGGCTATTTTTTTTTGTTTGAGAGCTTGAACATGGATGCCTATCTCTTAGGCTTGCTTTGATTTGATTTCACATCAATCGGAGGAGTCTTCAATGAGTTATGAACATTTTGGTGGTTTTTCTCATTACTAGTCTAAGATTTTTGAATGCTGCAATTTCATATCATATTGGTAAAAGTTCAGTTTTTGGCTTGTTTTTCGTAGTAGAATAGCTTGTTGTATTTTGGAGTCCATCTCTCTTCATTTTAGACTACTTTGGAGTTCATAATAACATTGTGCTTACTAATTTCTCTACTTTTTGTAAGATTGTTATCAGTAGTACCGATTCAGTCATTTTCCCTTCTCGCATAAGCACTTTTTTATTCCTACTGTTTGGTAGAAGAGGGATGGCCCCACTGCCTTATTTAATTTCTTGAATAATCACTTTCATTCCCACCATTTGGTGGAAGAGACAAGCCTCACCATCTTTTACTTTCAATACTTTGTATTACACTCCCGTTGAATAAGTGGTCGAGTTGCATTGCATATATTGTTGATTGGCTAAGTTGTCTTTCATGATCATTTCTTTGTATCACACTCCCGTTGAATAAATGGTCGAGTTGCATTTCATACCTCGTTGATCGGCTAAGTTGTCTCTCATATTGTGCTTCTCAACATTTTAGTTTTATAGCTAACGATCCCCTTTCCATTGTATGCTCTCACCTTGCCCTCATCGAGATCTAGGTGATCAGAAAGTGAAGCGTTACTTTCAATTGGTTTATGATTTCTCTAACGTTAATAGGTGAAATCTTGTGCTCAAAATTGAAAAACTTGTAAGGGGATATTTCACATTTTCCTATAAATCTTTAATTTATTGTTCCCTGGTAGCATGCCCTAAGTCAATAGTATAGAGTTGATAATCATATACCATCATTTCTCCTTTATCTTTTTGACTTTTTGAGACAACAACTTGTATTGATTCTAGGCCTTGTAGCATCTCTCTTAATAAAATGCAGTGTCTCGGCTTTCTTTTGAGGTCTATGTGTGTCTATTTCTTGCATTTGACTCTTGAATTCTAATGGAACTATTTATACTAGCATAGGTTGCTCTAGTTAGCTGGCTAATGAATCAAGAACTTTCTCTATGAAATCTTCTTGTTGGGAATGTTATGGAGACCCAGTATCTTCAATATTTTCTACTTGGGGCATAGAAAAATTGAATTGTTCATTTCGGTCTTCCTGATTTTTTTCTTCTTGTGGCACATGAGTTTCCTCTTGCAACATTTCTTCCTCCATAGGAATGTCTCCAGAAATAATAATTTTCTCAACATTTATACCTTCATTGGTGGCTTTTTCATATGTAGCTTTCATGTTTCTTGGATCAAGGGGAATTTTCCATATTTGTTGTTGGATAGTTTCAACTTACACATTTTCATTTGGCATATTTTATTGTTGTACGTGTGAAGTAACTTTTTCTTGCATTGGTTGTTCAATTTGTTCATCATCAATATTGATTATGTTTCAATTACCATATTCTCACCCCGGGGTAGAACTTCTTGTTGTTGTTAAGGTCTCAATATCATAAATCATTCCAAATAGAAGTCCTTCTTGGAGAACTTCTTTATTCATTTCTTTAGCTAGATATTGTCCCTTAGCCATCTCAAAAAGAATGGGATTAGTAAATACATCTACCTCCTATTCAATGTGAACATTAAAGACCTTAGTGTTGCCTATTTGTACAACTTCCTCCAAAATTGGGTCCTTCACTTGTTTGGAAGATTTTGAAAGAATAGACTGGCTACTTGGTAGCACATCAAAATTGATATATTCTTCTTCTTCCTTATCACTTTCACTATCAACCAGAATGGTTGATGGAATACTAGGATATTCTCTCTTCTTTGTTTTCTCTTTATATTTCTTTAACCTTTCTTCCAACTTCTTTTTCTCTTTCAGTATCTCCCCCATAGTCATGTCACCATCTTCATTAGTGGCCTTAGGATAATTTTTTGCTTGTCTTTGTTTTTCCACTTTCCCAATCACTGGTAGTGTGGTGTTGCAAAGGGTGGATAAGAAAACAACTTTGTTGCAGAATAAGATATGGAAGTAAAAATTTGTATCCTTAACCTTCAAGGTCCACTACTTGCATGACAAGTGCAACTACTCGTATTGGTTAATCAATGGTGATAATTATTACCTCTACTTTTTTTGCATAATAGTTTGGATGAAGTACATTTTCATCATCATCCTTTACTGAGGTGGAACATTATAAGTCCCTAAAGACTTCATCTTATTTAAGTGTCAACCTTTTCTATGACTTCTTTCTTACTCCATGGTCATCAACACAATCAGCCCATAACTCTTCCAAATTAGGTTCATGCACTATCTTCTTATTTATGTGCTTGTGCAATCTTGCACATGGGTCATAGTTTGACCTTTTGTTGCCCAAGAGCTGAAAATTAGTGCTTGCAATTCCTTCTCAAACTCCTTGGCATTGACCACTAAGTTGTGAATGTATTTTCCCAAGTACTGAGGGAATTTTATTTGACCCCTTCTATGCAATTTCTTAAAATCATCATAAGTTGGAAAGATTTGTCTTGTTATCTCTAGCAACATAATCTTGTTGGTAGGGTACTTCGAAAACATGTAGGGTTTCACTGCAAAGCCTTCTATCCTGGTATAAGAGAATTTGGGAAATTGGATGAACCAAATCCATGAGGATGGATCACACTATGTGCATCTATCAATATTATTTTAGATTTATCCCCCTCAAAAGTTCTAATTAATTTCATTGAGAAAGCATCATTGATAGTGCAATAATCTTTTATCAAACTCTTCTAGTTTCAACGATGGATAGTGTTGATAAACCAATTGTTGGTATGTGGTGACTGATCGTGCTATATTGTACACTCTTTATGTACCCTCTTTGAGTTCCGAGGTTGGGTCAGGTCTCGGGTGGGGGTTTGGGGGCGGCAACCCCCGAGAATTTTTTTTTCACCATTTTTTGCTTCGTCACCGAAAAAGAAAAAAAGTCGACTTTGTAGAACCCTAATTTCTAGAAGCTTCTAAAATCTTGTTATAAGCGGTTGGGACGAGGAGTTGTATTAAAGCATTATTTGTGAGATTGTAATATGTAGCCCAGATTGGGTGAACCACATTAAATTCTCTGTGTTGTCTTATTTCTACTATAATTTTCTGTGTGTTTTATTTCTCTATTTTATTGATCAAATTTGTATTTAACTTGTTATATATTTGCCTTCTAACCCTAACACGAATCTTGTCTAGGACCATTACCTAATACACCAATTTTATTCAATCTTGGGAATTTATCTCAAATGACACATGAATAGATAATATAAAAAGGCATATAAAACTGCCTGGATCTCCTGAAATTTCCCCATTTGTTCGTGAATAGAGTCACTCATAGCCTGTGACCACTCTATCATTCCTTTTTCATTCTTGGCAAGCTTAATGAAGCTATACATCCAAGGTTCAAATGTTCCAGCATTCGGAAGTCCAACAACCTGACTTAGCAAAGTGATGATATCACTTATATCTTGCTTGAAGTCACTTTTGTATAATTTTTTGGGAATTCAGACACATATTTCAACTTCTTATCTTCTAACATCCATGTTGCATGCATAGTCCTTTTGTACTTATCCTCATTTGCGCTATAAGTCTAAGCTTCATTCTGTTGAGTGGGTTCATCATGGTGTGGATAGGGATGTTAAAAGTTTGTGTAATCCCTTCTGGAGTCAATTCAACAAATATTCTACCCTCTTTGATGCATTCCAAGACCAATTATGGGGCTTCCATAGTCATCACAAATCTTGTTGCAGAATGTAAACCACTTTTGGCAATGTTCTTCACAAATAAACCAACTTCCTTAGATGTTACTCTTCTCTATAATTCTTTTGTATTGAAATTCTCTAGATGGGTATCTAAAACTGTCACATACGTGGGCCAAATGTTAGAAGGTGACTTGGTTTATGTGTTCATCTAGGGTTTTATTCCTTTTAAAATTATCCACTATAAACAAGATTTACCATAATTCACATAGTACATTGTTCGAATTGAAAGGGGATATGTACTGAATAATAGAATTTGATTTCATTTAATGAAACCCATTTAATAATATTGCTACGAGGATTCAATCATGTAGTTTTAGAATCAAGCTCATTGATCCTTCAAAATGTGCTTTTGAATATCTTCTATGATTATTGTGTTTTCTAATGTCGTAGTTCTATAAATCATTCTTTTTCTTTCTTTCATTATTTATTTATTTTTGGCTAATTTCACCTTTTAATCCCAAGATTGCTTTTACTCATTTAATTTAATTTTTGTGATCAAAAGAGGAAATAAAGTGCCATATAACATTACCAAAAATCTATATGCATTTAATGTAGGATTTGTAGAAGATATTCATTAATGGCGAAGAGTGGGAATTTCAATTATCAAACTTTGGAGGTCATAATAACATTGTGCTTAGTAATTTCTCTACTTTTTGTGAGATTGTTATCAGTAGTACTGATTCAGTCATTTTCCCTTCTCGCATAAGCACTTTTGTATTCCTACCATTTGGTAGAAGAGGGATGGCCTCGCTGCCTTATTTAATTTTTTGAATAATCACTTTCATTCCCACCATTTGGTGGAAGAGACAAGCCTCACCATCTTTTACTTTCAGTACTTTGTATTACACTCCTGCTGAATAAGTGGGCGAGTTGCATTGCATATATTGTAGATTGGTTGAGTCGTCTTTCATGATCATTTCTTTATATCACACTCTCATTGAATAAGTGGTCGAGTTGCATTTCATACCTTGTTGATCAGTTAAGTCATCTCTCATATTGTGCTTCTCAACATTTCAGATTTATAGCTAACGATCTCCTTTCCACTGTATGCTCTCACCTTGCCCTCATCAGGATTTGGGTGATCAAAAAGTGAAGCGTTACTTTCAGTTGGTTAATGATTTCTCTAACGTTAATAGGTGAAATCTTGTGCTCAAAATTGAAAATATTGTAAGGGTATATTTCACATTTTCCTATAAATCTTTAATTTATTATTCCTTGGTAGCATGCCCTAAGTCAATAGTAGAGATTTGATAATCATATACCATCATTTCTCCTTTATCTTTTTGACTTTTTGAGACAACAACTTGTATTGATTTCAGGCCCTATAGCATCTCTCTTAATAAAATGCATTGTCTCATATTTCTTTTGAGGTCTATGTGTGTCTATTTCTTGCATTTGACTCTTGAATTCTAATGGAACTATTTATACTAGCATAGGTTGCTCCGATTAGTTGGATAATTAATCAAGAACTTTCTCTACAACTTCTTCTTGTTGGGAATGTTATGGAGACCCAGTATCTTCAATATTTTCTACTTGGGGCATAGAAAAATTGAATTGTTCATTTTGATCTTCCTGATTTTTTTCTTCTTGTGGCACATGAGTTTCCTCTTGCAACATTTCTTCCTCCATAGGAATGTCTCCAAAAATAATAATTTTCTCAACATTTATACCTTCATTGGTGGCTTTTTCATAAGTAGCTTTCATATTTCTCTGATCAAGGGGAATTTCTATATTTGTTGTTGAATAGTTTCAACTTACACATTTTCATTTGGCATATTTTATTGTTGTACGTGTGAAGTAACTTTTTATTGCATTGGTTGTTCAATTTGTTCGTCATCGATATTGATTCTATTTCAATTACCATATTCTCACCCCGAGGTAGAACTTCTTGTTGTTGTTAAGGTCTCAATCTCATAAATCAATTCAAATAGAAGTCTTTCTTGGAGAACTTCTTTATTCATTTCTTTAGCTAGATATTGTCCCTTAGCCATCTTAAAAAGAATGGGATTAGTAAATACATCTACCTCCTATTCAATGTAAGCATTAAAGACCTTAGTGTTGCCTATTTGTACAACTTCCTCCAAAATTGTGTCCTTCACTTGTTTGGAAGATTTTGAAAGAATAGACTGGCTACTTGGTAACACATCAAAATTGATATATTCTTCTTCTTACTTATCAATTTCACTATCAACCAAAATGGTTGATGGCATACTAGGAGATTCTCTCTTTTTTTTTTTTCTCTTTATATTTCTTTAACCTTTATTCCAACTACTTTTTCTCATTCAGTATCTCCTGCATAGTCATTTCACCGTCTTCATTAGTGGCCTTAGCATAATTTTTTGCTTGTCTTTGTTTTTCCACTTTCCCAATCACTGGTAGTGTGGTGTTGCAAAGGGTGGATAAGAAAACAACTTTGTTGCAAAATAAGATATGGAAGTAAAAATTTGTATCCTTAACCTTCAGGGTCCACTACTTGCATGACAAGTGCAACTACTTGTATTGGTTAATCAATGGTGAGAATTATTACCACTACATTTTTTGCATCATAGTTTGGATGAAGAACATTTTCATCATCATCCTTTATTGAGGTGGAACATTATAAGTTCCTAAAGACTTCATATGATTTAAGTGTCAACCTCTATTATGACCTCTTTCTTACTCCATGGTCATCAACACAATCAGCCCATAACTCTTCCAAATTAGGTTCATGCACTATCTTCTTATTTATGTGCTTGTGCAATCTTGCACATGGGTCATAGCTTGACCTTTCGTTGTCCAAGAGCTGAAACTTTAGTGCTTGCAATTCTTTCTCAAACTCCTTGGCATTGACCACTAAGTTGCGAATGTATTTTCCCATGTACAGAGGGAATTTTATTTGACCCCTTATATGCAATTTTTTAAAAGAATCATAAGATTTGGGAATTTGTCTTGTTATCTCTAGCAACATAATCTTGTTGGTAGGGTACTTTGAAAACATGTAGGGTTTCACTGCACAGCTTTCTATCCTGATATAAGATAATTTGGGAAATTGGATGAACTAACTCTATGAGGATGGATCATACTATGTGCGTCTATCGATATTATTTTAGATTTATTCCCCTCAAAGGTTCTAATTAATTTGATTGAGAAAGCATCATTGATAGTGCAATAATCTTTTATCAAACTCTTCTAGTTTCAACTAGGGATAATTTTGATAAACCAATTGTTGGTATGTGGTGACTGATCGTGCTATATTGTACACTCTTTATGTAGCCTCTTTGAGTTCCGAGGTTGGGTCAGGTCTCGGGTGGGAGTTCGGGGGCGGCAACCCCCGAGATTTTTTTTTTCACCTTTTTTCGCTTCGTCACCGAAAATGAAAAAAGCCGACTTCGTAGAACCCTAATTTTTGGAAGCTTCTAAAAGCTTGTTATAAGTAGTTGGGATGGGGAGTTGTACTAAGGCATTATTCGTGAGATTGTAATATGTTTTACACTGGATAATAAAATCATTAGATGGTTGCGGTTTTGTGGATGTAGCCCAGATTGGGTGAACCATGTTAAATTCTTTGTGTTGTCTTGTTTGTGCTATAATTTTTTGTGTGTTTTATTTCTCTATTTTATTGATCAAATTTTTATTTAACTTGTTATATATCTTCCTTCTAACCCTAACACCAATTTTGTCCAAGACCATTACCTAATACACCAATTGTTTTCAATCTTGGGAATTTATCTCAAATGACACATGAATAGATAATATAAAAAGGCATATAAAACTACCTGGATCTTTTGAAATTTCTCCATCTATTTGTGAATAGAGTCATTCACAACCTGTGACCACTATATCATTCCTTTGTCATTCTTGGCAAGCTTAATGAAGCTATACATCCAAGATTCAAATGTTCCAGCATTCAGAAGTCCAACAACCCGACTTAGCAAAGTGATGATATCACTTATATCTTGGTTGAAGTCACTTTTGTATAAGGTTTTGGGAATTTGTCTTGTTATCTCTAGCAACATAATCTTGTTGGTAGGGTACTTCGAAAACATGTAGGGTTTCACTGCAAAGCTTTCTATCCTGATATAAGATAATTTGGGAAATTGGATGAACTAACTCCATGAGGATGGATCACACTATGTGCATCTATTGATATTATTTTAGATTTATTCCCCTCAAAGGTTCTAATTAATTTGATTGAGAAAGCATCATTGATAGTGCAATAATCTTTTATCAAACTCTTCTAGTTTCAACCAGGGATAATGTTGATAAACCAATTGTTGGTATGTGGCGACTGATCATGCTATATTGTACACTCTTTATGTATCCTCGTTGAGGTCTGGGGTTGGGTCAGGCCTTGGGTGGGGATTCAGGGGTGGCAACCCTTGAGAATTTTTTTTTTTCACCTTTTTTCGCTTCGTCACCAAAAAAGAAAAAAGTTGACTTTGTAGAACCCTAATTTCTGGAAGCTTCTAAAAGCTTGTTATAAGCGATTGAGATGGGGAGTTGTACTAAGGCATTATTCGTGAGATTGTAATATGTTTTTCCTTGGATAATAAAATCATTGGATGGCTACGGTTTTGTGGATGTAGCCCAGATTGGGTGAACCACGTTAAATTATTTGTGTTGTCTTGTTTCTGCTATAATTTTCTATGTGTTTTATTTCTCTATTTTATTGATCAAATTTTTATTTAACTTGTTATATATCTGCCTTCTAACCCTAACACCAATTTTTTCCAGGACCAGTACCTAATACACCACTTCTATTCAATATTGGGAATTTATCTCAAATGACACATGAATAGATAATATAAAAAGGCATATAAAACTATTTGGATCTCTTGAAATTTCCCCATCCATTCGTGAATAGAGTCACTCATAGCATGTGACCACTATATCATTCCTTTGTCATTCTTGGCAAGCTTAATGAAGCTATACATCCAAGGTTCAAATGTTCCAACATTCAGAAGTCCAACAACCCGACTTAGCAAAGTGATGGTATCACTTATATCTTGCTTGAAGTCACTTTTGTATAAGGTTTTGGGAATTTAGACACATATTTCAACTTCTTATCTTCTAACATCCATGTTGCATGCATAGTCCTTTTGTACTTATCCTCATTTGCACTATAAGTCTAAGCTTCGTTCTATTGAGTGGGTTCATCATGGGGTGGATAGGGATGTTAAAAGTTTGTGTAATCCCTTCTGGAGTCAATTCAACATATACTCTACCCTCTTTGATGCATTCTAAGACCAATTATGGGACTTCCATAGCCATCAAAAATCTTGCTACAGAATGTAAACCACTTTTGGAAATGTTCTTCACAAATAAACCAACTTCCTTAGATGTTACCCTTCTCTAGAATTCTTTTGTATTGAAATGCCCTAAATGGGTATCTGAAATTGTCCCATACGTGGGTCAAATGTGAGAAGGTGACTTGGTTTATGTGTTCATCTATGGTTTTATTCCTTTTCAAATTATCCAGTATAAACAAGATTTACCATAATTCACATAGTACATTGTTCGAATTGAAAGGGGATATGTACTGAATAATAGAATTTGATTTCATTTAATGAAAACTCATTTAATAATATTGCTATGAGGATTCAATCGTGTAGTTTTAGAATCAAACTCATTGATCCTTCAGAATGTGCTTTTGAATATCTTCTATGATTATTGTGTTTTCTAATGTCTTAGTTCTATAAATCATTCTTTTTCTTTCGTTCATTATTTTTTTTTGGGCTAATTTCACCTTTTAATCCCAAGATTGCTTTTACTTGTTTAATTTCATTTTTGTGATCAAAAGAGGAAATAAAGTGCCATATAACATTACCAAAAATCTACATGCATTTAATGTAGGAGTTGTAGAAGATATTCATTAATGGCGAAGAGTGAGAATTTCAATTATCAAACTTCTTTTTTCTTTCTCGGATTTATTAGGTTCAATTGAAATATATTTACCCATAATTCCCTTTATACATGATATATAGCAATTCTCGACTTTTAATTTGAAATCCAACATTTATATTATGTCTATGGTCTTTTGGTCCTATTGAGAATCATTTTATTATTTTAGCAATGAAATTTATGGTTAATGGGAGCTGGGAATCTTAAGAGATGTGAAAGTATTCACATTTTACATATCAAGTTTAGTTGGAAATCCCCGATGGTGTGTAAAGTATGATTGCAGAAAATTTGAGTTCAAAATAAGTTTGGGTTCAGTTGGAGATAAAATTCTCACTAACTTATCATCATGCCATTATCTTAGTATGATAGCAAATATTTTTAAGGAACCAAAAAATTAAGGTTTGCATACATCTGATTTAGTTGAACATCGGATTCCCACTGAAAATTTAAATATGTTTTATTATTCTTTCAATTTCAATAGTAACATTTCTAACAACTTGATGGTCTTTTAAAAAGTGTAGGCTCAGTAATGAAGAGAACTTTCATTATAGCGGAGAATTTGATTAGTACTAGAAATAGTGGGGAAAACTAAGTGAACAATCAATTTAGCTTTTAAAAGTTTTGATTCACTTGGGGGTCAAATTCCTGCTAAGAATACAAATTTAGTTCATAAAAGGCATCAATTCTAGATAAAGGAGAGACTTACGATTTATACAACTTGGAATGATTAGGTTCGATAGAAAAGATAGCTATAGTTGTAGTGGGGAAATTGAATGGTACTAGAAATAGAAGGAATTTCATTTGAATAAGAAATTAGTGCTTATAAGGCCAAAAACTCTTGTTGAAGGATATTTTTCTCATTTTTATGACTAAGACTTGATTCAAAAGGAAACTTAGGTTATTTTTGAGTGTTCTACCCATGCAATGGAATTTTAAACATTTAAGACATCAAAACCTATGACTTGGAGGATTTGAGGGGGTTTTTCATTACCACCAAAGAAAAAACAAAAGTAAAAGCGAAAAGCAAAAGAAGGGCTCCTCATTTTGCTAAAGAAAAATGGGGTGTGTTGAGAAGACAACACAAAAAGGATCATTATAACCACATAAGATTCAAACTCTCAAGCATTAAAATATGACATCTTGAGAATCCTATCCACCCAACCTCTTTGAAATTTTATGGTAGGAAGTGGTGCACTCTCAAATTTTGCAAATTTGAAGTACCTATATTGAATTTTTTTGCTTTGCACATTCATAAGGTGCACTTGAAAATTCTGTCCAAGTGACCTACTTTGGAAGGTCATAATTCAGAGCCCGTTGTTTTTTGTGCAAAACCCCTTGGTGGAACCACTCATGTGATATATGTGAACATGAATGTCATTTTTAAGCACTTCATGATGAGTTTTGACAGAGTTTTGAATAGCGAAGTTGAAGGGTTTTGACACTTTTATGTTGTTTACAAACTTTCAGTTCTATAAAGTGGCCTCCTGTTAGAATTAATATTTCACAAATGGATGATTTTCATGACAAAAGGATTGTTGCTCTCCATTCTCCCCACATTCATGTGCTTCCTGGTCTGATTTCAGAGTCTCAAGATTTGATTTGTTATTTTTTCGAGATCAAAAGCAAATGCAGTTTGGTTTGATTTTACATTTGTATTTCTGGCACGTTTCAAGGTGGTCAACTTTGACTCCTAATATCTCACTAAGAATAATGATTGAAGGCAATCCCTCTTGCACACGTGCTCAGTGGTCCTAAATTAGCTCATGTTTCCAATGGCAGCTTGCCAAAAGTTGATTTGATATTTTTTTGAGATGGCAATTTGGTGAGCCCATATTGGTTCTGAACAAGTGCAATTGCAGAAGTGTCTGATTGAGAAACTTTGACGGTGAATATATTACACCTCGTGACCTGTTTTTCCAAGTCGTTTGTTGCACTCCATTCTCGAGTCAAATGTCTAGATGCTTTTGAATTTTCATAGCTCCAAGAGGGATTTCAGAGCTTACTTGGCCGGTTTTGCTCACTTTTTAAATATGTCAGGAAACGGATTTTAATGATAACCCAGTTCATGTTTTCACTTCAGATGCATTCAAAGGTAGGTTCAAGTCAATTGAACATGAAGTTTGTTTCGAAACAAAAGTTTTTTAGCCAAGCCCACATGGTGACCCGACATGCTTTATGCAATAATGAAGTTTAAGGTTGAGGTTATACCTCATAAACCTCTGGGGAACACAAATGAGAAATCAAGAAGCATGTGTTTTTTGAAAACAATGTCTTAAGTGAGTTCCAGTTTGATGTTTACAATTAGGAATTGGCATTTGAGACATGTCAGATTGAGTTTTAAGTCTCTCGTCAACAATGTGAAAAACAATCACCCCTTCTCCAAATAAATGATACATATGATGATGAGGACATGGTTGAGTATGATGAAAATCAAGGCTTTGTTATTGATGAGAATTCCAAATGTTACACCAATGAAAAAGAGAATGCAAGGTTACACAATGAGGGGATGAATCCATGGGGCAGAGGATCACTTAGAGAGAAGATTTTAAGAGCTTCTGCCTGCTGCAAGGCAGGGAATAGTGCTTCTAAGAATAGCAGAAAAAATATTGCCTCTATCGAAGACACAAACCAAGTCTTTATCTATCATTGGGCCCAACGCCAACAACACAACTATTCTCCTTGGGAATTACCATGGAATTCCTTGTAGGACCATAATACGGCTTCAAGGCTTGATGAAATATGTCAAGAACACTTTATATGCACTAGGGTGTCAGAATGTGGCTTGCTTAACTGGTACTATGTTCAATCAAGCCATAAAAATTACAGAGGAAACTTTTAAAGAGAAATAAGCAGCCACTGTGCCAGATGATGGCAACTTGCACCTGCAGTGAAAATATGTCAAAAATTGTTTGAGGAAATTCTATTTTCAGCCTTGTGCAGTGGAGAATGAAAGCTACGTTTTGAAGCAGAGAATCAAGAGAGAAAGCTGATGCTATAGGGCGCCATTGAGCAAGCCATGAAGGGTCTGTGATATGCATGTAGGATTTGTTGCAACACCCAGGACGTGTTCATGCTGCAAAGAGGTCGCCATTGTCCAAGCTAAAAGGAGGGATCTGCAACACGAGGTAGCATGCCTTGAAGTAGTTAGAGTAGTTGTGTTGCATAAAATGTGGCACAGAAACTGTGGAGGGTGTGCTCACCGCCTGGCACAAATATTAAAATGGGTAATTTATTTTTTCGGTGAAGTTAAATGTGCCCGCTGAGTAAAATTTTAAAGGCCTTCACCTTTTAAAATGCTTTGGGAAAATGAAGAGGTGAGTATAAAGGTGTGGGTAAAATATTTTACTCAAATAAATTTTAAATGTTTCTATTGTAAGAGAAGCATATGTATAATAATTTTTGTTCTATTATAGTTTTAAAAGTTTTTAGTATGAAAAGCTTTTTTATTTTAAAAAAATGTTTTTAAATATAAAGGAATTTTAAAGGTGGGCATGTAAAGTGAAGTGCACAGGCAATATTTTTTGTTTTGCTTGGCAAAGTGAATAAATATTCACAATGTAAAATGTTGTTTTTATTGAAAGTGAAAAATATAATTATAAAATGTAGGAAAGGAGAGTTGAGTAAAACATTTTCAGTGAAACAAAGTTTTGTTGTCGGGTAAAATGGTGAAGGTTTTTCACGAGAGGATAGTTTTTTGTTGCAAATAAGGAGGGCAAAACAAATGAAGATTCTAGATTGCAGATTGAAGAAGGAAGTTGTCAAGTGTCGTCACCAGACTAATGTTAGGGCTCAACTTCCGTCTTCTTATTCTCTTCTTCTCTGATTGTAAAGGGTTCAAAATTTGAATCTTAGAGGGTCTAGGTAGGATTTAGCTCAATTTTGAAGCATGTTGTAAAGGATGTCAATGAACATAACAATACATTGACTTGGTTAGGAGTTGTATGTAACAAGCTTAAATTAGTTTTATAGAAATTATTGATATCGAAACAAATCTTAGTTCTAAGACAAATACTCTCCTCTGTATCTTCTTTGCAAGTTATGAATGAAAATATCAAGGATTTTTTTATTTGTTTTCAATGGTTAATTTGAATGTATGGCTTTGTTTTTGCTTTAACTCAAAGAGTTAATTAAATGCTTGAAGGGAGTCACAGATTTGTAAAAGGTTGCATAGGATTTTGATAAGAAGTTATGTCTCAGACACTAGAGTTCTCATAATGCAAAGCATTATGATAATTGTTCAAATATTTTTGGATTCATTAATTGATATATTCTTAGTTGTTGCATATTTGACTCCATTTACCCAATTGATGAAGCACTGGTCCATTTGTGGACAATAATGAAGCAATTGAGTTGATAATACTCCAGATTGGGGATTCAAAGTGAGAATAAAAAATTATAAATCATTAAATCTTCCAATTATGATGTATGTGCTTAAAATGTCACCTAACTCCTAGCAATAGATAGTTATTTGTGTAAAGGTTAGCCAAACCTTTAGTGAATAATATCTATTTGCACTTGGTAGGAACACATTTGTGTGTTGAAGTGTTCTTGAGACATGAAATGTCGTATGAACACAATAAGGAACACCCTCCTTGGTCCCACAGAGCCTCAAGAGTAGGGGTAAGGGCCTGAAAACTTTTACCCATTTGTTGGACACTAACTTTGATGATTCTTGAGCATAGAGGTTGGCTACCTTTTAGAGAATTTTAGGGTTCAGCTGGAAAAAATAGGAAGGATTTCCCAATAAAGAATCATTACATTTTTTAGTCTTCCCCATGTTGGAACTCCTTATAATATTCTCTCTTTAGCTTATGTTCCTATAGCAACATGCAGTGTCCCATAATCCTATATCATTATTCTCAAAGGGTCCTCAACCACTACCCTTCTCCAATTTATGATGCCTCTAATCACTTGGAGGTCTCATGGACCTCATTGTGCACAAATTCATATAGAAATTTTTAGTTCTTGTATCCAATTGTTTGTTATATTTCACTACTTCTTGGTTTCATTTTTTGGTGGGTCTATATTCACTATGTACCATCCATCCCCTCTTGAGTCTTCTTTGCTTGATAAGCTTATCCACATCAAGAAATTCTCTCTAATAAATTTCTAGTCTTCTTAGACCATAAGCATTACTAAAATTTATACCCACATCTCCACTTGGATCCTTCGGTTCCTTTGTAATAACCCATTCTAATTATTATTGCAAATGACATTATGAATATTTAATTTTGAAAAGACATAACTAAACAACTATTTTCAATCATAGCAACACATGTCTAATTAAAATAAGTTCAATATATATATATATTCAATTTCAATGTCAATTACAATATCCAAGTTGACTTGGCCCGTAGGGCCACAAAGTCAATACAATGTATAAAATTTTACATCAAGGTTACATCATAGACCATGATAATCATGAAACGTCCAAGGTTTCCTCTTGACGCTCCCCTCCACTGGTGGACAAGAACATGGTTGAAGTGTTTTACAATTCAACCACGAAGCTTACGCTTCCTTGAAATTCTTCCAACTTGAAGAATACCCGACCCTACACAGAATGTTTAGCAAGAGAAAAATCTGCAAGGTGGAATCTAGTGTGTCCCCATACATCAACATGCATCTCTATATATGATTAGAAAAATGCAAGATATATGCTAGGAATGACAGAGAGTGTTATCACAAAGTCCATACATACATAATGGGCTAACTGCTTGGTCACACATAAGAATTAAGTTGCAACAAAAAACAATAGGTTTTGGATAAAGCAAAAACCTATACTCTTTGAACTCCATTTTGGAACCTGTCCCAAAAGGTAACTTTCAACAACACGGTTTTCTCTTAGCAACTATCTACCCTCTAACAACATCACCCCTAAGGTACTCTAGTCTACTTAGGTGTTGTTGTTCTATTCAAACAAGAGAATATTCTTTACTCGCATATCTATGGAAAAGTAATTTTGTCTACTTATTTCCTCAACTTAATAAAAATAAAAAAAATGATTCAAATGGAATTGATCATAACATTATCCATTCATTTCAGACACATGTTGCATGATTACATTCAATGTAATTCAGTATTCATTTAAGAATAAATAGATAAGTAACGAAAGAAGGTATGTCACAAGTATGTGTATTTACGTAGACAAAGTTCTATGTGCATACATATATGTGCCAACTTAAGTTATTTATTTGTGCATACATTTTGAAATAAAAACCATTATATCAGATTGTTTCCATTTAAAATAATGTTACAGATTGGCATATCGTTTGTCAGAAATACAAGAAGTGAAAGAACTGAGAACAGATGTGTTTGAATAGTTTCCACATACTGATATGTTGTTTGCAAAACAAAAAAAAAAGTTTTTCATAACAAAATGATGTTTTTTATAGCAAATCAAATGTTTTTTATAACAAAACTATGTTGTTTTTAGAAGTTTACAGTTTTAGTTTCAAGATAACCAGTGCTTCATTTATTCGAGTCTCATCCATAGACCCTTAGCTATTCAAGCAATCATGGTCAAAGGTTTGAAAAGACATAACTTTTATTCTCATGTGTTTAGAAAAATTGTGTATAAATATACATATAAAGAAAATAATCCAAAAGATACTGATATTGTTTCTACAAGGTAATAAAACTTGAACAAAATTTTGGTCCTTTTAACAATAGAAATATTCTACACAAAAACTAGGATCAATCTTATTTAATCGAGTTTTGAAGAACCCACATTCACTGATATAACATACTTATGACACAGTTGTTTTATGGAATGACCAATAGTCGATTAATTATTCCTTAATATATACTTAACAGTATTAAGGTCATAGCCTGAGCATGGCAACCCACCACCCGGTTACATTCGACCAAAGGGTCAATCTAGGTTCATTCGTTGGGAACAATACTTTGACATACTATACATGTAAGCACATAGATAGAATGATTTATTGTTACACCATCATCCTTTGTGGACAAGGCACCATGATACAATAATAACACTGCGACATAGTAAAAGCTAACATGGCTGCAAAGAATAATAATATCATATTACAACAATGGGGCAACATAGCCCCTGTCATTGCTTACTACAAAGAGACAACAATAATATAGTAATGATACCCATTGATCCAAGATCGAGGTGATGGTTCTTGCACCCATATGGGCGGCCATTGAAGGGATTCTATCATACAAAGTATGGTATAACATAAGATCTCAATGAAAGATTCGTTGCCCAACCTTAGAGGGGTTGATAATGATTTAAAAATTGTTCCATTTCAAATCCCAAGCTATCGGTTCACCCAATTAGCCATGTGATAGGCTAAAGATAATCACATGCAACAGATACATAAAATGGCGACATTATAAAACTTACAGGGTATGAATAATTGGATTTCATGCCATTGGTGAAGCATGCACAAAGCATGTTTGAGCAAAGAAAATGACCGACATGGCCTTGCTTACAGCATAAAGTATATCAAATTCTTTTGAAGGAATTGCATAAAGAAAATTAGCGAACTAATTTAATCTGATTCTATAGAATCATCAATATAAATAATCATAATGTGCTTAAGAATAGATGAAACTAGAAAATGCAAGCATTTCAAAATAAAAATCATCAAATACCTCTGATTATGGGGATTTTTCCCTCGACTTTTCCTCAAGGCTCGACAAACCAATCATTCTCTCTTAGTTGGTGTTGATGATATTATAAAAATGGACAACTTTCTTTCTTTTTCCTTTGCCTCCATTAAAGGGGCCATTTCAAATCTTAATGGTCAATAATGTTTAGCCACCCTCATACATCAAACTTGAATATGTTCCTTAAATTTGGTTGGGCCACAACCTCATGAGATCATTCCCATGATTTTATTTAAATTTCTATCAATATGATAGTGATAATTTTGATTCCAAATTCGATCCTTTTTAAAAGGAATATAAATACTTATATATGTGTGTGTGTTTACATATATACATGTGTGTATATATATATATATATATATATATATATATATATATATATATATATATATATATATATATATATATATATATATTTATAGATGTTTATATGTTCATATATCAACATTTAAATTAAAATGAAATTTTATTTTATTCTGAACATTAATGTTTAAATGAAGTGGTGTTTCTTATCCTTTAAATAAGCATTTCCAAAATACATACATTCATTTATGTGCTACGTCATGCTATCATTTTATTTTAAATTCTCAAAACACATGATCAAGATATAAAATTAAATAAGAATTCACATGTATTTCATTTCACAAGTCTACCTTTTCAATCATCGAATCATTTCAAGTCAAATTAATATGATCTCCTATATGAATTTCAAATGTAGTCATCATGCCATTTTGTGGTGTGTGTGCACCCAGATTCCATCAAGCTTACCATTTGATCTAACTAAACGATCCTACTTTAACCATGTTCTCGTCCTTCAACTTGTTATCCTGCAATTGCAAACACTTATACTTATACTTACACTTACACTTACACAATTCATCAGTAACGTTCAATCAAGATAAAATATAAGATAGTTCAAAAGATCACATGGTCAAAAGACAGTCAACTTCTTTCAATGCTTCATAAATATCAGATTTTCATTCAACATATTGAATTTCATCAATAATTCAATTTATCAATTATAAATTAAATACAAATAAAAAATGGGTTATGGCATCATTATTTCCTTCTCTGACTTCTATTCACTTTCTTCATCTAGTTTCTTCCCTTCTAAAAACTCTTCTTCTCTCCACACTCAATACCATTATAAGGTACTCCTCTTCTACACTCCCTTGAACTATGATTACTACTATCTCATTGCCCATGACCTTAGAAGGACATATATTTTTTTCCCTTTAGTAACGTGAGTATCCTCTTCCCCAAGGATCATTGATACACAGGTTTTTCCCATTCTATTTCCTCTACTACATCACCACCTTGTAGAGTTTGTTCCAAACCTCTTTGCTTCTATTCACACTCCTTTGAAAAATACTTTGTCGCATTCTCACCAACAAATTGAAAATATTCATCTTGAGTGCATTACTTTTCATGCTTTCATTCCTCTCAGGCCTTTCTAGGATAAATCCATGCCTCATCTTCTAGATGGAGCACTAGCACTTTCTCATCTAGGGGTTGCGAAAAACCCTCCCTTTTCACAAATTAAACTAGTAAGAGATAAATTATTCACATCTCTAATCTATTGAATATATTTCCTTCTTCTACTTCAACCATCATTTGTGTCACTATGTCATTTGTAGAGCACACTGCACTATTTAGTACACCCAAATTTCTTTTTTAGTGTTCCTTTGTCTTCAACATTCCTTCTATAACCATATTCCTTCTTGTCCTGAATCATATCAAACCACAACTCATCAAATCCTTCCTTATTCACTCCACTATCCTTCAAAACTTCAACCAACTACCTATACAACGATTCCCCCTTTCAAGCCTTCTCCTTTCACTATTATGATGAACACACGATTATACTGAGAAGGGGGGTGAATCAATATATTACAAAACTTTACTTTTCAAACTCAATCAATCACATCAACTACACATATGCAAGATCTAGCAATTAAGAACACAAAGAGAACACACAATTTACATGGAAACCCTTGCGAGAGAAAACCACAAAAAACTATAGCTTATATATATTGATCTTCTTCTTCTTCTTCTTGTAGGCTCCAACCTACTACTTAAGACTCCAATCTCTATACAAATTGAGCTCCAGCTCAACAAGAGGCTCCCACCTCTATTTGATAGGTTTCAACCTATTTCAGACTCTAATCTCTACACAAACTAAGCTCCAACCTCTATTTGATAGGCTTCAACCTATTAGATTATTCAATGTTAATATGATAAAATCCTTCACCAGATTTGATTTAAATATAATCACTCTCTTCATTACAAACCACACAATATACTCCTCTCAAATTTGATCGCAGTTCACACAATAAACTTCTCTCACAAATCTGACCACAAATTAAAAGTTTGATCCAATTACAAATCCAATCACTAGCATGCACTCTTTCTTTTCACAAATTTGATCACTATCTTGTATTTCTTCTTTTCACACATCTAATCACTATCATGTACTTCTTTTCACAAAACTCATCATTATCATGCACTCTTCTTTTTTACAAATCTGATCATAAACATGTCAATATATTCTTCTCTCATAGTCACACATATTCCTTTTCAAAATAATTCAGAATTAGACTTCATTTTTCTTCCTCTCTCTTTTATATTTTCTCTAATATTCATATGATAATCATTACATTTCTTGTCTTCAAAAGCCCATCTACTCTCCCTTAAATACAATTCATATGTCTCTTCGAATTTAGAGACACGCCACTTCACACAATGTACATCTCCTTTCGTAAACACACCTCTTCTCTCTTTCTTTATCACACCTCTTTTCTCATATTGATTGCTCCCTGACATTTAGTAACTAGTCTTTATTACCACAATAGTAACATATAATTGTCACTTTTATGTTATGAACCACAATAGTAACAAAAATGTTCGCTGCCTATTTTTTAATAAACCTTGATCATACCATTCGTTAATTTAAATCTCACCTCTCCATGTTGAAAATCACCACTAATTTTTATTATGAATAGTTGCCACTTTTATTACTAATATCACCTCCTACTGATTGGAACTTTTGTTTCACCTTTCATATAAGAAAAAAAAAAAATTGTGGGAGCGCCACTTTGTATTAATCTTTAATTTTTTTCTTATGTTGATTTCATTTTTAAAACTAATCTTTCCATTTCATAACTAATTCATTATTTTTCTTTATGTTGATCACTTCCTCTATCATTTTAAATATGACACATTTTTTTCTTATTTTAAAACGTTTTGTGTGGTTGGTCACTTCAAAAAAATTCATTTGAAATTCATACTTAGCCGAGCCAAGGTATATGGGTTGGCCCATATTTATTTATCATGTTTTTATTTTTCAATGTATTTCTCATAATTATGTTTAAATCTTTAATTTAAACAAAGACAATCAACCTCTTCTAATATATTTGTTATTCACATAATAGACAATGCCTTCTTTAAATTTGTATTTCATATTAGTTTTAAACTTGATTGCTCTACTACATCATCTCTCTATCATGTATTGTGTCTATCGTTGTTCCTCTTACACATCCATGTCTTAAACTAATCCATCTTACACATCCATATCTTAAGCTAATTGAACTTGTCTTAGAAATGTTATTGGATAATGATTCACTTGACAATATTTACACCTTGCATACCATGATACTACCACTTTGATGTTAGCGACAACCACCTCATCTATTCATAAATAATGAAAATGTTGAATACCTTCATGACATCAATGAAAACATGCCCATGCACCTTTGACATCAATGATAATATTTCCAACATGTCACTCTCTCCACAAAAAACATCTTAGAGATCATGATTGTCTAATTCCCCTCCTTCAAACATATCTACAATTACTCTCATTGCTTCATCCTCATTTTCAAGGATCACTTTGTCTTCTTCACTCTATTCGTCAAAAAAATGTGTTTCCTTGGGGAAACTCGTATACTTCACCTTCTAATATCAATTGTCTCATTATACACCTATTAAAAACATTTGCACTACCAATCCATGAAACCCCTTTTGTTGCATTGCACACCTTACTTTCCATGAGAACACTTTTTTTTCTTGCCTCAATCCTCCTCTACTTTCCTTACTTGTCTTTGTTATAGGTTATATACTCTAGATATTATGTCCTTTAACATCTTCTCTACCCTCTCCATTTGCACCTCAAGATTCTCTCAATATTAATAGCTTTGACTTTGATAACTATTCTTGTGGTCAACATGTTGACAAAAATTCACACAAACCTGTGATTGTAGCTATATGTTATACTTCTTCATAGGTTAAGAACACTATGTTTAGCCTCTATTATTTATAACCTCCTATTTACACTTCTCGTCCACACTACTTGTAAATTTCCTTGCAATTAGTGCTTCTATTTGCATTTGGCAATCACCTATAGAATGCTTCACAATTAGCATATCTATCTTCACACTCGTCTCACAACTCATTGTTGTAGGAATTGCACCTTTGATACTATTTTATGCAATTGGCCAAGGAGGTTCTAATTAAGGGATATCCAAACCCATAGCTCTATTACACAATCCACTTACACAACATAAACGCAAACACAAGGCATCATCCAACACAATAGGAAAACACAATAATGTCTAAAATGATATATTTTATTGATCAACAATGATACATTAAGATACATTGAAAAACAATGAGGCATCAATCCTTAACCAATCTCAACATGTAAAAATTAAAGCCTTACAATTATCATTGATTTCGTAGACTAGATAGAGACTCCACAAGAGTCCCCACTACCCACACCCTTGCTCAAAATAAATTTCTTAATGAGTGCCACCTCCTCAGGTTCTCACTTGACTAGCATTTATATATGTTTGTTGGTAACCCAATACACATTCCCGAGAAAGATGATCTTGGCATCCCATGACCATTCTACAATTTATGACTATATTTTACATTAACCCCAAGGCTAATAGCCCTTCAAATAAGTGAACACCATAATTTAAATCCCCATAAGGATTATTAATGGCTCTAAAAGGGTCAAACATTGTAAATCATCTTCTTTGATGATGCTTCTATTTAGTTAATCCTTCTACAAGCTATATAACAATGATAAACAACTCTAGAATCAATAAGTCAAATACTTGAAATGTCATGTCATCCTAGATTGCGAAGTAGGAATTATAAAGTTCACAATGATGCCACATGACCTTGAGCTGAAATTTTAATTTTTTTATGTAATCAAATTTTTTTTAAACCCAATTTGTTATGCCTATTGGTGATTGAAAGAGGCAGAAGGGGAGGAAGCGTGAATTTTTTATGAACCAAAATTTTGATTAAAAAAGTTATACGTTCAAATAAAAAAGCATTCATACTCATGGTGAGCTTGTGTCATGAAGGTTTCTCTGCCCCTCCCATTTTTCAGATTCATAAAAGGACATTGCGAAAGCCAAACTTCCAACTATTGTATGTTGCTTCCATTATGTCTTATGGGTATGCATTTGTATGTTGTATTTCATCCATGTGATTTATTTGCATCATGTTGGCATAGACAAAATTTTTAGCTCAAGCATGGTTAGAGTCTACATGCATAAATCATACTAGTTGGATTTTTGGCGAACATTCATGAAGATTGATTCTAGGTATAGACTAAAAAGTAATTATTGGAGCTAGATTCAAACTTCAAAACTTGTGAAATTGGTTACCAAAGAAATAGTGTTGAGTTTTATATTATAAATACTTGCATAATTTACAATAAAAATATGTTAATATTGAGAGAATCATGGAAGAAAATTATTATATTGTTCAAAATTTGTTGAGACTCGTGTTCCTAGAGAAAATTTAAATGAGCTCTTCACTATAAGTGATAATTTTTATGTGAATGAATTTGATTAAAACAATGTTACAATTATAAAAAATAATGTGGCAAAAAAAAAATGGAACTAATTTACTATAGGAATCTACATATGTTGATATTGCGGAAGAATTGTGGTCATTTCTATAAAATTGTATTCCTTTGATCTTGGAAATGATTTGGATATAAATTAATGGTCAAATTGAGATGTAAGAAATATAAGGATGATTATTTTATGTATACACTATTACACTAAATTTTAACACTACAAGAAATGAAATTATGAATCTTTTTGTTAAAAATCCAATTATCTTTTACCAATAGTTATTGTATCAATTTTGGTTTGTTGTAGAACTTAAAATTTTGGATATTTCAAATCATTTTGATTTATAACTATCTATATATTCACACGTAAGTTAGTGAAGCTTCTAGGCAAAGATTGTTTCTAGATCGATTAAAATATTTTTCCTCCCAAGTTCTCCATGTTCAACTTGGAGAAAATTAGGTTAATCTTAATGAAGATTGAGTTGCACAAATACCCTTTTAGTCACTTAGAAAATTGAGTCCTGTGAGAACTTAGCAATTGAATTGTCAATATTTCCTAGTTATATTGAATTGTTAAATCCTACTAATTCTTTGGGATCACATGACCACAAACACAAATCCTAGTTCATCCCAAGTTGTTTTTTCAATGTTTTGATGTGGGCGAATCTAGCTTCATCTTCACTATTCCTCATATATTAGTTCTTGGTCCAATGCAGTTGAATACCTTTAGAAAGATTCCCTTAGTGATTTTTCTTGTCATGTGGAAACAAGGTAGGATCAATTTATGTTGTAAGGGGAGAGTTAAATTGTACTTAAATAATCCTAATTTCAATTGAAGACTGATCAAGGGTTATTTAGCATACATAAGGAAAGGGGATATAATAACACAAATCTTGAGTATTGATACCTTGAGAAGCTGGCACATATTGTCTCTTGAGTGTCCCAAGGGTTAACCATGATATCAACCAATTTTGGTGCAAATCCTAATGATTTTTTTTATGAATAGGCATTTATATCTATTAATTAAAGATGAATATACACATTTTCACAAAAAAAGTTTGGGTGGTAAGAAGGCACACCTTGATAGTCACATGGGTAATGCCCAAAAAGCAGAAAGGGTGAAAAAGACAACATAAAATCCACTTAAGCAGCCATAGAAGTGCCAACAAAAGGTGGTGGATCCTTGTCATCCAGTTTACCCCATACAACAACAAGGTCTGTAGTGACATCGGGGGGATCCCAACCATCATCATATTTATCTTTATCTTCTCATTGAGTGGGAAAAACCGCCAGATCCAGTCACGGAAACCATATTGAAATGGTAGAGAAAAAAAATGATATTGCTCTCAAATTAAAATTCAATCATTCACATTACTCAAAATCTATTACATAGTATTGGATTTATAAGGCCATTATTCTCGTATGAAACTAATTACGGGAATATAACTTCCAAAACCAAATTTATTTATTAAATTAACAATAGCATGCTAATTTATTTATTTAACTATTTATGTAAAGTACCGAATTCTAACACCCCCCCTTAGTACTGACATAGAGAAAAACTAGAAATTAGTACAAATATTATTCGTCACTTTGATGTGGAATTTCTTCATCACTTGAAGTGTGCTTCTTTCCTTCAATTATCAAAGAATTATCTTGCAACTTTCCATCAAGAAGATCTTGTGCTCTCTGTTTGCAATTCAGTACTACATGTCTTGTCTTTTTACAATAGAAACATGTGCCACTTGCATGTTTGAACTTCATCATATGTTTGGATTTTTTGTAAGAAGTACTAGCCTTGTTTTGTGCAATCACATCAACTTCTTCTTTTGAAACATGTTTGTTTTTTTCATCAAGAAATGTGGATATAATACTTTTTAGACTTGGATTGATTTTTATTAAGGTGAATACCTTGTGAGTCATACTATTTGGAATACTATTTAAAAGTATGGCCTTTGCATCATGTTCCTTTATTTCTTCATTTATACCAGCCAACTAATTTATCAAGGAACAAAATTTACTAATGTGAGACACTATATCTTCACCTTCTTCCATTTTCAATCCATACAACTTTTGTTTTATAGCTATTTGTGCACTATCAGCTTTTGATCCAAACAAAGTATTCAATGTTTCCCATATGTCCTTAGAATATTTTTTATAATCTACATGATGTAAATAAGGTTTAGATAAACCAAGACCAATTATAGCCAATGTTTTCTTATCTTTTACCTTCCATTTTTAAAGTTCATCTTGATTTGTTGGATTTGTCACAATACCGTCAATAATTTCCCAAAGACCTCTTTTAATTAACAATAATTGTATCTATATTTGTTAGTTGTGAAAATAATTTCCATCAAACTTTTCATAAAGGCTTAATTTATCCATTTTGTGTGAAATAAAATGTGTTCTTAAAAATAATACTTATATCTCCAATTCCCCACACCTTTATTTTTCAGAAATAAAAGGAAAAAACTTATAAAGAAAATTGTGCCCTAACCCCTCTTTTCAAAACGCCTTGACAGTCACCTTAATTTTGATTCAGCACAGCCTGGGCATTGACTGTATATTGTGACAATCACCTTATTTTTAATTCAACATAGCCTGGGCATTAGTTTAGGCAATAAAAAAAATTATCATTGTCTTTGCACATGTTATCACTACATGTCCTTTACAACTTCCACTGTGCACTCTCTCCTCCTTTATTATATTTGCTCCAATGGCCTCTTTTCTCCATGCCTTTTGCAACATATATGAATATTGGCTATGGTGATGACATCCACAAAAACAGTTGTCATCATACACCAATGGATTTCAAAGCTTCGTCGAAGTCCCATTCTATATATGCTACAAATGAGAGCAATGCTAGCAATATGAACAATTCCAAAATCCTCAATCTGCATTCATTGCAAGGCCCAAGAAAACATGATTCCTCCAAATTTTCAACACCCAAATATAAACACACTTCTGCAACAGATTGGGAGAAATATAAATCTTAAATTTTAAATTTTTGGAATGACAACAATGAACATAGTTAAGTGTTAAAAAATGGCAAGAATGAACATGGTGGAGAGAAAGAGAAGAAATGTAGATGAATGATGGAGTCAAAAAGCGTTTTGTGCATGGTCTACATTGTTCACCTATTGACAAATGCAAGAATGGTAGAAAACAATAGCAGTTGCATGTGGTCTTCATCATAGTACCATTGTAAACACCATTGTGAAAAAAAAACAAATGAATGGAGAGAGATCAGAGAGAGGTCCAAGAAGAAACCCACTCTGATACCATATTGAAATGAGAGAAAAAAATGAGATTGCTCTCAAATTAAAATTCAGTAATTCACATTACTCAAAATCTATTACATAGTATTGGCTTTATAAGGCCATTATTCCTATATGAAACTAATTACGAGAATATAACTTCCAAAACCAAATTTATTTATTAAATTAAAAATAGCATGTTAATTTATTTATTTAACTATTTATGTCAAGTACTAAATTCTAACAAACCATTTGGAAGAGTTGGTCGACCAACCAAAAGCTCCACCAAAGGGCCAACTGGAAGCACCACAACTACCTCCAGACACACCTCCAGAAGGCCACCCCAGGTCAGCCTGAGGAGGAGGGGAGGGTGATCATCTCTAAGAACATAAGCCACTATGAGGAGGGGCTTGTGAACAGGGGCGAGCCTGAGAGTCCTTGGCAAAGTCACTCCTCCCTCATCATCGGTTGCACGAAGGTGAATGAACCTAGGAGGAAGTGGGATAGGGTGACACATGAGCAACAATGTATGGGGAATTCCCCCAATAGTTTAGGAGCTCCTAAAGGTGAGCCACCTCAAGTGCAAATTTGTTAGCTTGCACTTGAAATCTGCAAAATCACATTAGAACATATAATAGCTTTATAATAAAGTGAAACATGTTTATTAATTTGGCTATGAGCAAAGATGCAGGAATTTATATCTTTCCAAATATTGAAGAGGATTTCCACCCTAAAAGTGTGCAAAATTTGGGTATACTTCTAGGGAAGATGGGGTGAGTGTCCTAACAACACCACATGCCAAGAGAAAGGCTTAGGTAAAAAAGGCCAAAAGAAATCATGAATCTAATTCCACAACTATTGAGCTCTGGAGTAGAACCAAAAGAGATGCTTAAAAGACTTAAGTTTCCCACAAAAATGGCAAGGAGGGTCATGGACCCCCATATGGGTAAGCCGAGACCCCACTGGTAAGCCTTGCAAAAGAATACACCAAGAAAAGTGGGCAAGCTTGGGCTCAATAATGGCGGACCGCACATTAGGAAACCTTTGGTGCAAAATAGACATTGGGGATTAAAGATTCCATCTCTGGTTCAAAATATTAATCATTGAATAATGAGGAAAAATCCAGAAGTAGCCAAGTTGAGGCTTGTAGTATCTAAGTGGCGTGCTTGGAATCCACTTCCAATATTTCCACCAAGGCTTGGCAAAATGAATACCAACTTTATGAAGCATATCAACTAGAATGGCACTAACCAAACCTTCAAAGGTCTCCTGGTCATGATTCTGTAAGCCAAACTTGGCTTTAAAATCTCCCCCATGACATGAGACTCATCATGGGTCTAGAAAATAAGTCTTGAGGAGACTGGATGCCTTTTTTATGAAATCTAAGAGCCTTAAGTCAAGGCAACTTGGCTAGAGGACAACCCAGATTAGAAAATAAAGGAGACCACTAGAAATTTTGTTGATTGAAAGATAGACCATCTTTGAGTCATTCTAATGGAGCGAGGGTTTAATAGCCTCCTAGGCACACCAAATGATTTTGGCAACAAAAGTGCCCACAATCTAAACAGGCTCCTTCATAACGAGAAGGGTATGAAATCCAATCCCTTTCTAAGTTGGTCTGTGAGTGGGATATCCCATGAAGATGCAATGTCTGAGGAGAATATTCCAGAACTCATTATCAGTGTGGGCACACACGATCCATTTGGCACAAAGATCAGTCCCTTGCCTTTGAGTGGCCAAAAGGCCAACCCGACCAGAATCTCTACAAAGGCAACATAATTCCCATACATGATAAAATCCTCTATGAGACTCATAAGAGGCCCAAAGAAAGTCTCTGAGAAACTTCTCAAACTTCACATAAGAGGCCTTGGAAGGAGCCCAACATGAAGAATAATAAACATGAGTCGTTGTCAAAATTTTAGAGCACAACAAGAATTTTTGGCTAGCGAAATTAGCTTGGTGATCCAAAAAGCCAACTTTTTCTCAATATAAGAAAGAAAAAATTCCCATAAGTTTACAGAGGATTCTTGAAAATAAAAGGGGATGCCAAGAAATCTAGATATTTCCCCATGAGCAATCCACTTCCAACCATATTGTTGAATCTAGAGAGAACTAGGAAGAGTGGATTGACGGTAACATTGCATCTTATGCCACTAGATAGCGAAACCAAAGGCCAAGAAAAGGGTCTCAAGACAATCGAGGGTAGATTTGATATTATCTTATTCTTCCAATAGAATGAGGAAGGAATCATCAAAAAAATGGCCATTGACAAGTTGGGTCAAAGATATTTTATATTTGACACATTTCATTATTTCGATAACTCATCTTATCAATTTCAGTGAACATAAAATGATAGTGACTCCATTATTGATATCCCAAGATATACGATTATTCCCTTGTGGGGGGATGCCACCAAGATGTGTGAATATTCTATTGTGAACCTTCCTAGAGAATATTCCTTGATTTGCAAAGTAAGAACAAGTCTGTTGTGCAAGACCCAAGTGCCCAAGAAATCAACACATGTCAAACCCTAGGGAGCTCAACTCTACTTATCAGTGTTATAATGCCTTGTCACTAGCATCTCAATACATTGAGGAACTAACAAGAATTGTTACCTCATACCCTTGGACCTTGTTGTGGATTGACACCCTTGGTCACAATAGTCTCACTTAGTATGATCATACCATGTGGCATGACGTCACCTTATTAGTGTTCTCACCTCTTTGTTTGCACTATGTATGATCATGTAATGTCCCCTTTGCGAGTGTCAGCACTAGACAAGTAACCTTACCCTATTTTAATTCTTGTAGGATAATTGGGAGGAATTAAGGGAATAATTAGTTAATTAAATTAAATTTTCTAAAGTTCGATTGACTTATGTTAAACTATTTTTTTTAGATTGCGAGAATCAGTCAGGTATTCATCCCCCTATAAACTGCAGTGCGCCTAGTAAAAAAATTCATGTGGCCAGTGGTGTTCCGCGACACGCCCTCCGATACCATGGGGACGGTGGGGAGACTAGACCTCATGACCTCTTTCCTGCAATAGGATTATTTAGCCAATCGAGCTAGGCCCATCACCCCTACTTATGTTAAACTAATTTTTTTTGTGAAGTTGAACAATTAAATTTAAAAATGACTTGTATGGGGGACTCAAAATCTAAAATTAAAATATAATGTCACTTTAATAAAGAAAATGAAATTTTTTTTTATCATTTTCAAAAAATGTGTATAGAGAGGAGGATTGAGAAGAAAAATCCATTCTTGACATTTTCATTTTTAAAACCCAACTTGTATATTGAGTACTCTTACCATGTTCATAAAATATTATGGTTACATAAAAAATTTAAAATCGACACCTCCTCCCCTTTCTCCGTGTTCACAAAAAGTACTCTTTCCATGTTCATAACTGGTATACTTGGTCAAACTATAGATTTGGAGATGATAAAAAACTTAGCAGGATTGATAGGTTTTATGTGTCTCCTAATTTGTAGTTAGTGCAAGATTATTTCGGCATTCAGGTTAAAGTTGATTACTCTACCACTCTTTCATACCATTTTCCCATTCTTTGCTCTATTGTTAAGTCTGAAACTAGTCTTATAGAGTATAATTTACCCTATAAGCTTAATAATTCTCTCCTAAAAAGTCCCTCTTGTGTTGCTTCTTTGGTGGGTGTTTGGAATTCAATACCTAAACCAAAAGAAGGAGAATATTATAGGGAATGGTGGCATTTTTCTATTTCGCAATGTGTTGAGTTTTTACGCTCCTTTGGTAAAAGAATCATATGGCAAAGGAAATATAAATAAAAATCTCTATAGGGGAAGCTGGAACACAATTTTTTTTTGTTGAATTGCAATCCTAATAATACTAGCATACAAACTTCTATAGCCACTATTGAGGCCCAACTCTGTAATCTTGATATTTACAGAGGTCAAGGAGATAAAAATAGAGTCATACTGCATTGGATGAAAGAACGTAATAGAGGCTCCAAGTACTTCTTTAAATTTTTAAATTATAAACATTAGAAGGAGTATATTGGGGCTATTCAAGACAAAAATGGACACTTGCATACCAAGTTTAAAGAGGTTAATCTTTGTTTCAAAATTTCTATGTGAATCTGTTTAGAGAATATGGCCATTGGAAATATATTCAAAGTACTTTAGAAGAGATGATTAAAGAGAACATTCCCATTAAGGTGGATTTAGAATATAGTCTATTCTTAGATAGGGAGTTATCCATTGAAAATCTTGAACATCTGTTTTTTATGGCTCCCAACAAAAGCCATGGGTTTGACGAGCTCTCAGCTGAATTTTATCAATTAATGTGGTCACACATTAAGGAGGATTTTACCTATTATTATATTTGGAAGCTTTGGAACATGGTTCTTTAGGGCCTACTATTAACAAAGGTCTGATAAAGCTTCTTTCAAAGGGAAAAAATGAAGATTTGGTTTCAGGTAGGCGTCCTATTACCCTACTTAATACTTTTTACAAAATTATTGCCAAAGCCTTGGATATGAGGATTAAACCGGTGGTTAAAGAGATTGTTAGACCTGAACAAACTGGATTTCTTGGAGGAAGATTTATTCTTGACAACTTAATTTTGGCTTGGGAAACTATTAAATGGGTCCAACAATTAGGATAGCATACATTACTGGTAAAGTTGGACTTTGATAAAGCTTATGATAGAATGTGTTGGAGCTTTATTTTGAAGATGCTTCAATAGTTGGGTTTTGGACCCAAGATTTTTAAACATGTTCAAATTTTATTCAAAGATGCCAATGCCCATTTAGTTATTAGCAACTCCTTGACTGATACCTTTCCCTTGCACCATTCTATTCGACAGGGGTGTCTGCTTGATCCATTCCTTTATATTCTTATTGTTGATGATCTCAGGTATCTATTGCAAAAATATAAGAAAATGAACTTGATAAATAGAATCTCCATTCCTTTCAATGCAGTTGTGATTAATTCACTTTTTTTTATGACAATTTACTTTTTCTCCAAAATTTAGAAAGAGAAATTAATAATGTTTTGGGGGATTTGAACTTATATTGTTGTGCTTCTAGCTCAAAATTAGTTCACCAGAAGAATGAATTTTGTATGGCTCATCCTAATCTAGTGCCACCTTGGATTCCAAAGGGATGGAAACTTATCAAACATGGATAAATCACTCAATATTTGGGTATTCCTTTCGAGATGGGAGTCACCCTTTCTTATATGTAGAATTGGTTCCTGAGCAGGTTAAAAAATAAACTTTGGAACTGGGAAAATAAATTTCTATATCTTGCTAGTAAGATTCAAGTGGTGAATCAGATTTTTCTTGCATCTCATGTCTACTATTCTTCTTGTTGGATTCCTTCGAAGAAAGGTTATGAGATTCTTAATAAAATCATTCATCAATTTTTATGGTCAAATTGGGAAGGAAAAAGTTGGTTCTTAATCGTATTATCCTTGGTACTATCAAGGGGAAATGGTAGGTTGTTGGTTGGATTGGTAAAATCCTTCTTTCTCCATTCTTTCATTTAAAATCCACACCTCCTCTCCAATCCATTTGGAAGGCTTGGCAATAGGTCAATCATTTTTTGAGTTGGAAGGATGCTTATCTTCAACATGGGTTTAACTTTGGCCATTCTTCTATTTGGTGGAACAAGTTGGTTCAGTATCATGGTCAACCTCTCACTGTTGCTTTCCCCAAGCATGATTATTACTTGTTTAAAAAATAGATTCATCAATTTGGCAATGTTTGGGATTTTAACTCCTTTAATTGGATTCCTTGGGAAACTATTCAATGTGCTTGCAATTTAAATAATAAATCCTAAGGTGTTCTCACCTTTGTGAAATCATTGGTGCCCATGGAGTTGGTTATGAAGTTTTGTACTCGTCTTTAGTGAAATTTCACTAGAGATTGGCTATGGCTATCAAAGTACCATTTTTCTAGATTTCCTTTAAAAAATATCTATCTTAAACTTCTTTTAGGTTTGTCTTTTAATCCAAGATTAAATCAGAAATTTCATGAAAGAACATGGAGAAGATTGAGTAGGAAAACATGGAGGTCCAAGGTAGAGGCCAATGCTTAGGTTTTAGCTTGGATTTTTTTTAATTATAAGATAATAGTTGGTGATAGATTAAAATTTTTGGTGACTCAACCTGTTAAGTGCCCTATTTTTCAGCAGTTTAAAAGTTTAAAACATAATTTTTCGGATTGTTTTGTGACAAAACAAAAATGAAATATTATTTTTTATCATTTCCATGTTATATTTGGTCATTCATTGAATTGGAAGGAGGCTATTTTAGGTGTTGAAATGCATAATAATATTGTGGATGATTCTATTAGACAGTTTGTGTTACTTAATATCTGGAAAGAAAGATGTTTATCAATGTTTACAAATCAATTAGTTCATCAGATAACAACAATTCTTAAGTTTCACTCTAATGTGTTGCTTCAAATTGCCTCTCTTTGTTTTCAACTATAGGGTGCCTCTAAAAAGTTGGTCAACATCAGAAATCATTTGGACAAGGTTAAAATTCACATTCTCTAGAATCACAAAGAGGGGAGGTTTTGCTCTAGACAACTTCACAGGCTGTTCAAATTCGGATTGTAATATATATATATATATATATATTGGTTGTTATTATTGTCATGTCTAGTCTTGTTTTGTTTTTCTTATTTTGTTCCAGCTCTTTGTAAGCATGTTTTTTTGTTTGAAAACTGATTATATCTATTCCTATCTATCTTTTGACTATCCTTATTCTTTGTAACTTTTTTTTTACATTGTTCAATACAAAAAAATAGGGGGTGCGACTAGGTTGGCCCCATCTAATTCTTCTCAAAATCCATAAATTTACTCCATAAAATTCCCACGCTCCTTCATAGAGTATTATGACAATCTCACAAAACCAAGAAGAGGTGTGACTATGTATAGAGACCATTTAGGGTTCTTTTATCTCCCATAAAAAAAGATTTCATTTGAATTACACAATTGATAAAATATTAGTATATGGACAAGTATTCTGATATCATATATTTCTTTGTTTTGCAGATCTTTTTTACAAATCTTTGATAATAAGTATACCTATGAATCTTGAGGGAATTCACTTGAGAATTGGTTAGAGGATTTTTGTTCCTAAAACTAACCTTTGTCTTAGGGTTTTCGTCTTAGGCAAGGAAGATGGACACTCAATCTACAAGTTGGGTTTTAAAAATGAAAATGTTAAGAAAGGATTTTTCTTCTCAATCCTCCTCTTTATACACTTTTTTTGAAAATGATAAAATATTATTCATTTTCTTGCTTAAAGTGACTATATTTTAATTTTATATTTTGAGCCCCCCACAAAAGTGATTTTTAATTTAATTGTTCAACTTTACAAACAATAATTAGTTTAACATAAGTCAACCAAACTTTACACAATTTAATTTAATTAATTAATTATTCCCTTTATTCCTCCCAATTATCCTACAAGAATTAAAATAGGGCAAGGTTACTTTTCTAGTGCTTACACTCACAACGGGACATTACGTGATTATATGTACAGTGAAAACAAAGAGGTGAGAACACTAATAAGGTGAGATCATTCCACATGGTATGATCATACTAAGTGAGACTATTGGGACCAAGGGTGTAAATTCACAACAAGGTCCAAGGGTATGAGAGAACAATGCTTGTTAGTTGCTCAATGTCTTGAGATGCTAGTGATAAGGAATTATAACACTGATAAGTAGAGTTGAGCTCCCTAGGGTTTGAAATGTGTTGATTTATTGGCCACTTGGGCCTTGCACAACCAACTTGTGCTTACTTTTCAAATCAATGAATATTCTCTTGGAAGGTTCACAAGAGAATATTCACACATCTTAGGGGCACCGACCACAAGTGAATAATCATATATCTTTGAATATCAATAATGGAGTCACCATCATTCTATGTTCATTGAAATTCATGAGATGAGTTATTGAGATCATGAAATGTGTTAAATATCAAGTATTTTTGGCCCACCTTGTCAATGGACATTTTTCTAATGATTCCTTCCTCACTTTGTTGGAAGAAGAGGATAATGTCAAAGCTTCCATTGATTGTATTGATACCTTTTTCTTGGCCTTTGGTTCCACTATCCAGTGGCATAAGACGTAATATTACTATCAATCCACTCTTCCCAGTCCTCTCTAGATTCAACAGTATGGTCAGAAGTGGATTACTCCTAGAGAAATCTTTAGATTTCTTGGCATCCCCTTTTCTTTTTAGGCCTCCTCTGTAAACTTATGGCAATATATTCTTTCTCATATCGAGAAGAAGTTGGTTTTTGGATCACCAAGCTACTTTTGCTAGCCAACAATTCTTGGTGTGCTCTAAAATTCTAGCAACAACTCATCTTTATTCTTCTTTGTGTTGGGCCCCTTCCAAGGCCTCTTATGCGAAGCTTGAGAAGTTTCTTAGAGACTTTCTTTGGGCCTCTTCTAAGTCTCATAAAGGATTTCATCATATTGTCTAGGAATTATGTTGCTTCCTAGAGATTCTGGTGGGCTTGACCTTCTGGCCACTAAAAGGCAAGGGATTGCTCTTTGTGTCAAATGGATCATGTGTGCCCTCACTGGTAATGAGGCCTAGAAGATTATCCTTAGACATTGAATCTTCGTGGGATATCCCACTCACATACTAGCTTGGAAAGGGATCAAATTTCATACCCTTCTCATTATGAAGGAGCCTATTCAGATTGTGGACACTTTTGATGCCAAAACCATTTAGCATGCCTAGAAGGCTGTTAAACCTTGGCTCCATTGGAATGACTCGGGTTTCAAAGATGGTCTATCTTTCAATCAATAAAATTTCTAGAGGTTTCGTTTATTTTCTAATTTGGGTTGCCCTCTAGCCAAGTTGCCCTAGCTTAAGGATCTCAGATTTTATAAAAATGCATCTAGTCTCCTCAAGACTTTTTTTCCAAACCCATGATGAGTCTCATGTCATGGGGAGATTTTAGAGCCAAGTTTGTCTTACAGAATCATTACTAGAAGACCTTTGAAGGCCTAGTCAATTCCATTCTAGTTGATACGCTTCATAAAGTTGGTATTCATTCCACCAAGCCTTGGTGGAAAGATTGGAAGTGGAGTCCAAACACCCCACTCAGAAACTACAAGCCTTAGCTTGGTTACCAGTGGTTTTCACCTCATTATCCAATGATTAACATTTTGAACCAGAGGTGGCATCTTCAATCCCCAATGTTTGTTTGGCACAAAATATTTTCTAATGTGTGGTTTTCCATTATTGAGCCCAAGCTTGACCACTTTTCTTGGTGTATTCTTTTTCAAGGCTTACCAGTGGGGTCTCAACTTACCCATATGAGGGTCCATGAACCCCCTTGCCCTTTTTGTGGGCAACCTAAGTCTTTTAAGCATCTCTTTTGGTTCTAATCCAAAGCTCAACAACTGTGGAATTAGATTCATGATTTTTTTTACAATTTTTGGCCCGATCCTTTCTCTTGGCATGTGGTGTTGTTGGTTGAATTGTCCCCATCTTCCCTAGAAGTATACCCAGATTTGGCACACTTTTAGGGTGGAAATCCTCTTCAGTATTTGGAAAGATAGAAATTCTTGCATCTTTGCTCATATCTAGATTGATAAACATGTTTCGCTTTATTATAAAGCTATTATATGTTCTAATGTGATTTTACATATTCAAATACAAGCTAACAAAGTTTTGCTTGAGGTTTCTCACCTTTAGGAGCTCATGGCCCACTGGGGGAATGCCCACTACACTGTTTCTCATATGAAACCCTCTCCCATATCCTCTTGGGGTCATTCACCTTCATGCAACTAGCAACAAGGGAGGAGTGGCTTTACCAAGGACTCGTAGGCTCGCCCCTGTTCATAGGCCCCTCCTCACAGTGGATCATGTCCTCATAGATGATCGCCCTGCCCTCCTCCTCAGGCTGACCTGGTGTGTCCTTCTAGAGGTGTTTCTAGAGGTGGAGGTGGTGCTTCTGGTTGGCCTCTAGTGGAGCTTCTAGTTGGCCGACCGACTCTTCCAAATGGTTTTCGCAGCTGGATCTGGCGATTTCTCCCACTCAATGAGAAGATAAAGATAAATATGATGATGGTTGGGATCCCCCTAATGTCACTCCATACCTCATTTTTCTATGGGGTAAAGTGGCTGACAAGGATCCACCATCCTTTGTTGGCACTTCTATGGTCGCTTAAGCAACTTTTTATTTTGTTTTTTTCATGCTTTTTTCTTTCTGGGTGTTTCCCACGTGACTATCAGGGTACACCTTCTTACCATCAATTTTGTTTTTGTGAATGTGTATTGTTTATCTTTAATTAATAAATATAGATGCCTATTCATCAAAAAAATCATTAGGATAATTTTCACCAAGATTTTTTGCTATCATGGTTAACCCTTGGGACACTCAAGAAATAATATGTGTCAGCGTCTCTAGGTATCAATACTCAAGATTTGTGTTATTATATCCCCTTTCCTTATGTATTCCAAATAACCCTCATCAATATTCACTTGAAATTAGGATTATTTAAGTACAATCTAACTCTTGGGTAAGTGCACCAATCTGTGACACAATTTGGGTGCCAAATTGAAAAAAGGATTAAAAAAAACCCCGAAATAAGGCCTTTGGCACACACCAAATTTGGCATGTGCCAAATGGCTTTCTAGACATAAAATGCAAAAGTCGGGTTTGGAACCCTCATTTTGTCTTCAACCCACGGCTTGAGAAGGAAGATTTCAGGTCTGCAACTTGCGCTTGCCAAATCTCCTCCATTTTTTGCATCCTTAGCTTTCCATTTTCCACGAGAATGCCACCAACACGTCGAAGAGGTCGAAGATTGCATAGAGGTGTGTATTTTTATTCAATTTATTTCGAATTTGATTTGGAATATAACTTTAAATAGATTTTTATAATAAAACTTTGTTCTAATTCTCAGGAATGAATCTCCACCTCAAAACATTGAGAATTCACAATCACCCCCTCATCAAGAGCCTCCTATACAAGAACAACCCGAAACCCCTTCATGAATTCATAGGCATCCTCAAGGAACACAAGAAAATATTCAAAATCAAATTGAAAACAATAAAAGAGACATTCAACAATTAATTGCAAGATTAACCGAGCATGCCGAAACCCACCCTTATAGGAGAGGGATTGTTGAATCATTGAAGTCAATTTAAAATCATGTAGGATAAATGAGCGAGCAAATGAATTTTTGGTCAACTAAGAGAGATGAGATGAGGCAATTTTATGCTAATGGTTTGTCATATGCAGATGTCAAAAAACTAAAAATTAGCAAAGCCGATTTGTGTGCCCTATTTAAAGACCCAAAAGCCAATGAACCTTTGTCCCATACATGCAGGAGGTTCCCCATCCATCGGTGCTACCATTATTTAATTAGAAATAAATTTTGGGAGCGGTGGTGGATGGTATTTGACCAACCTCCATGCAATAACCATGAGGTGCCGCATTACTTTTTGAGGAAACTCTCTTGCGATTTTGTCCTCAATAAAATGCCAAACTATTTTGACATCTTAGACTTTCAGGGTAGAGGTGGGGGCTCCACACACGATATACCTGCTGCATGACGTAATCCATAGTTGGCACCGAGAGCCTTGGGTAGACCCATGGTGGAGCATTTCATTGTTCCTTCCATTGTTAAGGATAGTGTAGAGGTGGACACGATGAAGTCGATTGGCTCACTCACCTAGACCATTTTACAGTGTGCAAGTCCTCTAATAGAGCTTGGTGTGGAGGAGACGTGTAGGCCTCGAGATCCACCCCACCATTGTGTCGCTTGTGATGTTATTTGCACGTATGATTATCAGGGTGCTCGTGATGCAGCTACATAACCTACGTTATTTGCAGAGGTGATGGCTTTCATAGATGATATTCTGAATGATACATTCGACATTGACACTCAGGTAAAATTTAGTAAGTTATTTTAATGTTGTTTATTAAAATATATTTTGAAATTTAAGAATAACTAAATTAGTAGAATTTTGATATGATGAAATTTTAGGGTCGCACTATTCATGAGGGATGCTCTATTCCCACAAACCCTTATACATTCTCGACGATGAGTCCACAGGTATGCAACTAGTATTAAAGATATTAGTATTGCTTTTGAACAGTTGAATGCTATATCTGAATGTTTGTCTCATAACATGCTTCAGATTTCAAACAATTTTTTGGTGCACCTTCTTCCTCCACACCTCACGATTCATATCCTCAAACAACATACACTCAGGTAGCCTTTATTCATTAATAGGGTTATAAATCTATGTTAGCTAGTTTTCATAATTTTGCGTATATACAAATATAAAAAATTGATGAGAAACACAAACATTGCATTCAAGTATTCCTTGATCATGTCACATTATGTTCTCCTATATCAACATGATACCTGAGATATTGTTTCATTTGCAGCTATTGCCAAGAGATAGCCCTAGTGATATTGGTGGCACGATGGACCATGGAGTTGCTGCAGCAATAGCCAATTCTAATCCATTGAGAGAGGTACAGAATAGATTAGTCAATTTGACATTATATTTGCTCTTTTATGATCTATTATAGAAAATTTTCACGATGATTTTATGTAGTTTAATTTCTATCTTCATGGTTGCTACAAGTGGTTGTCACTCCAGATCGTGGACATGGTGATGTTTCAAATGTGCATGATGACTATATGTATGCGGTAAGTGACTATATTTTGTTATATGCCATTCCATAATTCAATTTCTATGTTTTAACATCTTTACTTTTAATCGTATCAGTTGAAGGTCCAGAGTGAAGAGAGGAGGAGTAGCGGGCGTGTTCGAAAGACAAGACAAGCAACAATCACTCCATCCAGCAGAATTTTGAAGGCAACACGAGATCTATTTCCTTCCCCTAGAGGGAAATGACTATGTATTAGTGTTGTTTGTTGTATGCCTATGTGGAATTTGGAACATATGTTTTGTACTATTGATATATATACGTGATATTTTATGTCCAAATGGCTCCTTTGTACTAAGCCTATATGGTTTTTTTGGATATATTTATATACTTTTATCAATATATATCATTGTATAGCCTTTCGGATTTTTGATTAAAGAAACTCTTATTTTGCTACTTCCATTCTTGAATGATGTTATCATGCATATCGTGTAAGTTGTATGCTTGAATGTTGTAGGCATGGATTTTGTTTACATCTATTGCTTAATTAATTACTGTCGAATGCTCAATAAGCCCCATCTAAAGCGTATTGTATAAATAAGGTCCATTCGTGGTGGTTTGTATCCTTTGGAATGCTTTAATTACTTGTGTCTCATCGATACAGAGGCAAGGAGGCTCAAACCCAATTGGTCTGACAAATTTCCTTCAAGGGGCTCCTAACAAGATTAATGCAACCTATTTTGAGCAATCTACACAACCTCAAAGCCCCACCAAACCAAAATATTCATTCAACACCTTACCCAACAATTCACCCTTGTAGCACTTTGATGTAGAGCCAAGGTGGAGAAGACTCACAACAATGGAAATGTCAATTCTCAATCAATAACTCTTCTTCATAATGATTCAGCCTAATAGGCATCAACCCACCCTCAAGGGTCTCAACTCCTCAACCTTGAAAATGAACAACAAGACTCCACCAAGGCCCTACAAAGACCATCAACATTCATACAATGAAAATTGAATCAATTGACAACAAGTCCTAAGTCAGATTCATCAAGGTTTCCAAAAATCACATTTGTGACTAGTTATTCTTGTAGTACTCAAAACTCAGTTTTAGCTAGATTTGTCCCAACCTTTCCAAAACACTAGAAAATTAACAGATGGATTGAGATACCCTTTTCAGGGCTACACAACATACCAAAGAATCAGCGGTCTCTCTTTTGGACCGACATAGACTTTCAACACACCTACTTCAATTTTGTCTTCATAATTAGCCCTTTTTTCCAAAGGGACCGCCCTTCCAAATTTAGGTATCTATCCAAATGCTTTGGAAAGTATTAGGTCATGGTACCAAACCTCAAATTTTGTCATTATTTTGTGTCTACAGAGCCTCTAACTCACAAAACCCAATAAACCCTTCTAAACCTTCACAAAATCAAGGGTTTTAAAGAAACATACAACTCCAGACCTCTCTCAACACTTCCAAAGCCCCGAACACCTCAAAATACTTTTGCACAGACTCATCAAACCCTCACATAACCCTTACAGGCATTAATTCTTGAAAACCTCTCTTTGGTTCCTCACTTCCATGTTGGAAAACTCTTGTTCAGTCTTAGAACAGTCACAAAAACACCACATAATTATGACTCCTTATTCCAAAATGAGTTGAAACACTTATTATAACATGTTTTCAATCAGTAAACCAAGATGCAGTAGCAAACAACAGGTGGATTGATTGTTACATCACAAATTTCCCCTCAAACCCTTGATTCAACAACACTGGGACGGACATTGTTTGTGTTGGTTCTCTCTACAAACAAAGAGTTAAGACACAAAATAAAAAATAAATGAATTAAAAAACATATAGACACATCCTTTGAAATTATTAGACCATGAAAAACCTGTATGTGCCCGTACAACACTCAAAAATATCAAGAAAACATTATTTTTCTAGAAAATTGCTCAAAACTATGGTGTTTATTGTGTAAAATTGTTACAAAACTTATTCCACTCTCTCATTCGATCCTTGGTAAGGATTTTTAAATAATTTTACAACAACTATATTCTCCCTAATGCCCATAACCAACCTTGGGATTAGTTGGTCCCTTAATTACATTTGTTTGTGTTAAAGTTACTTAGTCAACATTTTACAACTTATATGATTTCTAATTGACTTCTAAGACACAAAACACCCTTTATTTGCATTATGCTTGATCTCTCAAAGATTATTAGAAAAAATAAAACTAAAGACACTAACATTTCCCTATTGATGTATTCAAACAAAAAACAATTGATGATGTGGTGTAGGTGCTCCTACACCAAACTCAAAACCCGTTCCAAGCCTAATTTCTCCCAACCTTTCCAAAACACATGACCATTTAAAGGTGGATTAAGATACCATTTTCAAGGTTACACAACATATGCCAAAACCAATAGTAACTCTTTTGGACCAACATGAACTTTCAAAACACCTCCCTCACTCTAGGCTTCACAATTAGGCCTAATTTCCAAAGGAACCCCCTCACAAACTCACCTCCAAACCAAGGAAACTTGAAAAAGTATTAGGGATACTCACCAAACTCAGGATTCTCCCATTTTAAGAGCCCCAAGAACTTGTTCTATTCCTCTACTCACAAACCGTCCTAAACCTTCACAAAAACAAGGGTTTTAAAGAAACTCATAACTCCAGACCTCCCCCAATCCTTCCAAAGGTCCAAACACCCCGCAATACCTCTTCCCTAACTTAAAGGACACTCACAATCCCATTCCTTTCAGTATTTCTTAGATTCAATACTTGAGTTCCTTACTTTCATGGTGGAAACACCCCTGAACAACATTAGAACTTCACACCCCACTGAGTTTATTCATTCTCTTGGCCTCTAAAGTATTCATAAACCAAAATAATCATGGTACAGTCCAATCCACCGAGCAACAGGGTCAGCACAGTAGGTGGATTGGCTAATGTGTCATGGTGTTGCCCTCAAAACCCCTAACACAGAAAATAGAGTAGTAACCAAGTTTGTTGATCCCACACACACCAATGGTGGATTTAAACCTTCAGAAAAAATGCAAAGAGAGTAAACACATATGAAATCAAGTATCCAAAGCCTCAAGTCATGATAGACTTGTATGGACCTATGCAAGGCAAAAAAAATTAGGAAAAAAAAGAAAACCAATGATCAACATTTTCAAGTATATTTTCTTATTAGAAACTGAACAAAATCAACCCTCAACTTGGGGAATTACAGAAATATATCTTGATACCACCTTCCAACTAACCCTTGAGCTGATCAACCACCATAACCACCCTTTGTTAGACTTCTAAGATGGCAATTTTCCAATTTTGCTCTTAATTGCCATACATTCACAACTTGATTGCGCAAATACCACCTAACTGGCCTATTAATCCTTTTAAATACAATTGCAAGGTATTTACATAGCATATAGAAATATAGAGAGAAAATACAATAAATATTTTAACTAATGAATTGAAAAAAATGGATTTTTGTTGTTTATATTCATGTCATTGATTATATTGCATTGCACATCTTTCAAAGTCAAAGAATTACTTCACTTTGCATAACTAATAAGTCGATGTTGTTAGATGCCAAAAATTTAATTACAATATAGTTTGAACAAAGTCAACCTAAGCAGTTATGCAATTTCTTCACATTGCATAACTAATAACTAGGAGCAGCTGCCAATTGCATTTTCTTATCATGGCATTCTATGAGACCAAATTTCTTTGAGATATTTTTTCAAATAGTTCCCTACCTTGTCTATGTTACCACATTTTTCATACATGTCTACCAAAGAATCTTCTTAAAAAATTCACTGCCTTGTTGCTATTGCTAAAAGCCTAAAACAAGTGATTTTGAACAAGCTATGGATGCCTCGAAAAATATATCAAAAGCATAATAGTAAGCAATAGTATAGATAAGGCAGTGAACTGTTTGAAAAAATGCATCAAAAAAATTGCTTTGAAATGATAAATTTAGTTGTGCTTTCACTCTTCTTTAACATTGTATATCTGCTCCTTTTTATAACAAGAGATAAAAAACGTAAAAAAATGTATAACAAGAGATAAAAACTATCTTTTTTGAAATCAAAAAGCATTTCCATAGCATAGAGATATAGAGAGCAAATAAAATAAAGAGTTTAACTAATGAAATTTAGAAAATAGATTTTTGTAGTTTTTATTCATGCATTGCACATCTTTCAAACTCAAAGCATCACTTCACATTGTATAACGAATAACTAGATGTTGATTGATGACAAAATTTCAATTACAATATAGCTTTTGACAAAGTCAACCTAAGTAGTTATGCAATTACTTCACATTGCATAACTAATAACTAGGAGCAGCTGCCAATTGCTTTAGCTTGTCATGGAATTCCATGAGACCACATTTCTTTGAGGCATTTTTTCAAATAGTTCATTCCCTTGTCTATGCTATGAATTTTTTCATATATGTCTACCAAAGCATTTTATCAAATAGTTCATTGACTTCATGCTATGGCTAAAAGCCTAAAATAGATGCTTTCGAACAAGCTATGGATGCTTGGAAAAAATCTATGAAAGCATAATAGTAAGCAATAGCATAGACAAGCCATTGAAATTTTTGAAAAAATGCCTCAAAGAAAAGTGGTCTCATGGTGATGGAATGCCATGACAAGCCATAGACAAGGCAGTGAATTGTTTGATAATATGCCTCAACTACTTGCATTTGACAACTTTTTTCTTGAGTGAAAATTTTCCACCATAGGAAAAAACCTCCGAGATAGCGAAAACTAAGCAAGGTTATTCTAGAGGGGCCCAACATGATCCCATAGGATCAAACAAAAATTTTTTAAGCATCACGATGTCCGAGTAATAGCATGTTGAAGTTCACAGCCATTTTGCACTTTGGACCCTTGAGGGATCGCTCTGATTGAACGTAGCTCAAAGCGATTCCGTGTGTTTAGGTGCGAAAGAGGACCATGCCTAGTGTAAACATACCTATTCAGATGTGTTGGAATAGTCCATTTGGTCACACGAGCTGCATAACAAAAGTTGCACCACTTTGCAACTTTCAACTACTTGCATTTGACAACTTTTTCCTCGAGTGAAAATTTGCCAACACAGGAAAATGCCTTTGAGATAGCAAAATCCGAGAGAGGATATTGTAGATGGGCCCAACGTGATCTTGTAGGATCAAACAAGAAGTTTCTAAGCATCACGGTGTCTGAGTAATAGCATGATGAATTTCGTAGCCATTTTTCACTTTGGACCCTTAAGGGATCGATCTGGTTGAATGTAGCTTGGAGCGATTCCGCATGTTTAGGTGTGAAAGAGGACCATGTCTAGCATAAATATACCCACCCGTATGCGTTGGAACATTTTTTTGGTCACATGAGCTGCAGAACAAAAGTTGCACCACTTTGCAACTTTCAACTACTTGCATTTGACAACTTTTTCCTCGAGTGAAAATTCGCCACCATAGGAAAAAGCCTCTGAGATAGCAAAAACTGAGCAAGGTTATTGTAGAGGGGCCCAACATGATTCCATAAGATCAAATGAGAATTTTCTAAGCATCACAGTGTTTCAGTAATAGCATGCTGAAGTTCGTAGCCATTTTGCACTTTGGACCCTTAAGGGATCGATCCGGTTGAACGTAGCTCGAAGCGATTCTGCATGTTTGGGTGAAAAAAAGGACCATTCCTAGCGTAAACATACCCACCCAGATGCATTGGAACAGTATGTTTGGTCACACGAGCTGCAGAACGAAAGTTGTACCACTTTGCAACTTTCAACTACTTGCATTTGACAACTTTTTCCCCGAGTGAAAATTTGTCAGCACAAGAAAATGCCTTCGAGATAGAAAAAACTGAGAGAGGTTATTATAGATGTGCCCAACATGATCTTGTTGAATCAGATGATAGGTTTCTAAGCATCATGGTGTCGGAGTAATAGCATGTTGAATTTCGTAGCCATTTTGCACTTTGGACCCTTAAGGGATTGATCCGATTGAACATAGCTCGGAGCAATTCTGCATCTTTAAGTGTGAAAGATGACCATGCCTAGCGTAAACGTACCCACTCGGACATGTTGGAATAGTTTTTTTGGTCACACGAGCTGCATAACAAAAGTTGCACCACTTTGCAACTTTCAACTACTTACATTTGACAACTCTTTCCCCGAGTGAAAATTCACCACCATAGGAAAATGCCTCTAAGATAGGAAAAAATCGAGCAATTTTATTGTAAAGGGGCCCAACATGATCCCATAGGATCAAACGAGAAGTTTCTAAGCATCACAGTGTCCGAGTAATAGCATGCTGAAGTTCGCAGTCATTTTGCACTTTGGACCCTTAAGGGATCGATCCGGTTGAACGTAGCTCAGAGCGATTATGCATGTTTGGGTGCAAAAGAGGACCATGCCTAGCGTAAATGTACGCACCTGAATGCATTGTAACAATCTGTTTGGTCACACAAGCTGTAGAACGAAAATTGCACCACTTTGCAACTTTCAACTACTTGCATTTAACAACTTTTTCCCCGAGTGAAAATTCGCCAGCACAGGAAAATGCCTTCGAGATAGAAAAAATCAAGAGAGGTTATTTTAGATGGGCCCAACATGATCTTGTAGAATTAGACAAGAAGTTTCTAAGCATCACGGTGTCCGAGTAATAACATGTTGAATTTTGCAGCCATTTTGCACTTTGGACCCTTAAGGGATCGATTCGGTTGAACGTAGCTCGGAGCGATTCCGCGTGTTTAGGTGTGAAAGATGACCATGCCTAGTGTAAACGTACCCACGTGGATGTGTTGGAATAGTTTTTTTGGTCACACGAGCTGCAGAATGAAAGTTGCACCACTTTGCAACTTTCAACTACTTGCATTTGACAACTCTTTCCCTGAGTGAAAATTCACCACCACAGGAAAATGCCTTTGAGATAGAAAAAACCGAGAAAGGTTATTGTAGAGGGGCCCAACATGATCCCATAGGATCAAACGATAATTTTCTAAGTATCATGGTGCCCGAGTAATTGCATGCTGAAGTTCGCAGTCATTTTGCACTTTGGACCCTTAAGGGATCGATCCGGTTGAACGTAGCTTAGAGCGATTATGCATTTTTGGGTGCAAAAGAGGATTGTTCCTAGCATAAACGTACCCACCCGGATGCATTGGAATAGTCTATTTGGTCACATGAGCTGCAGAACGAAATTTGCACCACTTTGCAACTTTCAACTACTTGCATTTGACAACTTTTTCCCTGAGTGAAAATTCGTCAGCATAGGAAAATTCCTCCGAGATAGAGAAAACCGAGAGAGGTTATTGTATATGGGCCCAACATGATCTTGTAGGATCAGATGATAAGTTTCTAAGTTTCACGGTGTCCAAGTAATAGCATGCTAAATTTCACAGCCATTTTGCACTTTGGACCCTTAAGGGATTAATCCAATTAAACGTAGCTCAGAGTGATTATGCGTGTTTAGGTGCGAAAGAGGACCATTCCTAGCATAAATGTACCCACTCAAATGTGTTGGAATAGTTTTTTTGGTCACACGAGCTATAGAATGAAAGTTGCACCACTTTACAACTTTCAACTACTTGCATTTGACAACTCTTTCCCAGAGTGAAAATTTGCCACCACGGGAAAATGCCTCTGAGATAGCAATAAATGAGAGAGATTATTGTAGAGGGTTCCAACATGATCTCATAGGTTCAGACACAGATTTCGTAATCACCATATTTTACGAGTAATACCCTATCAAATATTGTTGCCCTTTTGCACTTTGCACCCTTGAGGGATCGAGTCAGTTGAACCATAGTAGTTGTTTTGTTGAATCTCATACCCTAAGGTATGTTAAAGATGACCTAGGTTGCATCGATTTCTCTAAGGCATACGCTGCCCCTACCTTGTCACTTCATCAAAGGACAATAGATTAAAGGAAGGTTATTCATTAAGACAAGCATCTGAATGTATGAACACAAGGGAATTGTGAAGGGTCACTGTACATGGCAATGTGAAAATGAAATAGACAGATTAGAAATGAGTAGTGATCAGTTGTTAAGTAAAGTGAGTGTATGATTATAAAGTTCTTGATAATCAAATTCACTCACCACAGTCAATGTCCTATGACTATCAAGTCTATGTCAATCAATGTCTCAAGACTCCAAGAGCTATGGTTGTGCATGTAGCAATAGGTCCTTATGAATGTGGAATCTTCAAAAAATATAGTAAGTCAATGACAAATATTACAATAGTGATGGAAGAACATCTTGAAAATATTTCCATTTGTCAATACTTGTAACAATAAATGCAGGGAAATAATCCTCCCATTTCCAACATAAATCATGAAATATATTGTACTCGATAAAAGGACAAAAGGAGTTGCTGCCCAATTTTTTCCATTCCACCTCAGCTGGGCCAACTATTTGCATTCCAAAATGGTTCAAAACATGTACATCCCCTGCTCCCTACGAAACACATGGGTAGTAGCCTCTCTGTGGTTGTGTAGTATCATAGAAATTTGGTCCACAAAAAACCTATAAAAGCCTCTCAATTTTAGACATAGACTCACATAAAAATCATTAAAAGAGCAATAACTAAATAATGTCAGGCATACAGCTGACGAGACCTACTATCACCTTCATGCATGCTAGATAAGGAGGTCAATTGAAGGTCCTACAATGGTGATGTGCCCCTTCACTACTTTATCATCTCTCGATGACCCTACGTATAAATTTCAAATATATCACTGAGAGGCTTAACATAAAACGTGTAGCATATAAGAATCCGATAAATCTAGGAGATGGAAAAGAAAGAGAAGATTGACAACCAGAAAATGCACTAGTAACCGATGTTTCTCATACCGTTGAACACTTGCACCAGCAACCGATGTTGTTCTTTTCTTATATACTTTGACAAACTTCAGTATTACCTACAGTCACAATCAAAAAAGGATCAATGACAGTTGTAAATGCATATGACATCAAACAGTAATCGTGAAAAAGCCTTATTGCAAGGTGTTGGTCCAAAAGAGTGATCAATAACATGGCTTTACAAATTCAATGTGCATACTTAAAAATAAATTCAGGGAACCATTTGGGTCTGCTCTAGTCTTTATTGTGTCAAGTATTGCCTCGTGGTCAGACTCACACACTTTCCACAAGTTCTTGTTCATAGGTCTACCCTTATATTTGATCAAATGAACGTTGGTGGCGACAACAAGGTTCGAATATTGAAGAATTTTCTGATGCATGTCGAAGTCCTCAAACAACCAAACTGCAACATTCTTAACTGGATACCTTTGAATCCATGTTCCAGTAACAACCATTAAACCTGTAGGATATTCTATGTTTTCTTCGTCTATAACTGGGGACTCCAATTTATTTTTGGCCTCGATACAACAACATAGGTAATAATTTGTACCCTCTTCATTGTCTTCATCTGCAATCACTGCATAAATGTGCCCTGCATTGATATGTTCATCTTGTTAGATTTTTTTACTGAGCAACATAATAAAACTTGTAAGTAAGATATATTACCTAGTTCTAGTAGGTCTGATACATGATCAAAGTCAATGGATGATTGCATCTTCGTGATTTGTAGAGCCATTAGGAGCTGATAAGTGTCAAGTGGGGTTAGACTTCTTATAGACCATTCATCAACCCACTTTGTTGACTCGCAATCATTCCATGATTGAAGTATACATGCATAACAAAAGCATGCCATCTTCCTTGTATGGATAGTCCATGTATCTGCATTGGAGCTTCTAAAATAGTGTAACTCGCTCGATCCTGTTAGTGTACAACAATCCTCATATTTTTCAATGTTAGTATCATCTACTAAATGAAAAAATCTACGAACTAAAGAATTACCTTCACTACCTGGACCCATTGAACCATTGCACCACTGGACAATTGATCTTGCATCTGTCAACTTTACATTGTTTGTGGACTTTAACTCTTCTCGTGCTAGGGCTCTTTTGATACATGCACCTGCTCCATCATGCTCCCCCTTTCCATGCCCGACCTCTGAGAAGTTCCACATATGTTGAACACCACTAATCCTATGCATCCTGCTCAACAAGCAAAAAATTATGGTGTTCTTGAATTGTGATGTACAATTATCTGACCATATGATATCCTGACTAAATGATATGCCCCTACTAGCCAGATTGGCATAGAACATATGAAAGAAACCTTGAAAAAACTCTGTAGAATGTGTGGGATAATCATTGATGTAAAAGTGATACTCCCTTAATACTTTCCTATTTTCCTTTGTACTATCATTTGCATGAATGAATGCTATATGTACAAATATAGCAACCTGCACTAAGTTGTAGTATTGTGATTGCACCTCGTTCTGTGGTTGTAGTGTGTATTTCTCAGTGAATTCAATAACTTAAATGATATGACGAAGTGGAAATGTGTCCTTGCATAACTTGAACTGTGAGTCCAACCATTGTGCTTTGTGTGTATGTGTTGAATAATCATAAACCACCCGATCACAAAAAATCCCCATAAACTAATACACTGGAATCTTATCACTAACCAATTCACACTTCTTTGCTTCTTTCCCATCTTTTAGACTGTATGCCACTATCGTATATTTTCAAAATTCCACAATTTTGTCTCCAATTGTGTGTGTACTAGCCATGTGTTGGAAAATTGGCAAATGTTGCATGCCACCACAATGATCACATGTGCCATCCAAACATGATTATTTGTAAAAAAATTTACCATCCTCTCTTTCACATAAAATGGAAGACAAAACTTTCCTTGACGATCTAGGTGGAGGCATTATGTTACATTCCTACAAAACATTGTCAGTATGCATATCTACACATATACGTCGATAAACATCATAATGGTTATAAAAATCAATATGAACCCTAAAACAAAAAGTAGTGCATGTGTGATTTATTTTGACATAAAAAGGCTTTAGAATTTCAAAATACCTTTGACATATTTTAATTTCAGGAAACTTTTGTACAAAATCAGCAAAAAATTGGGTTTGAGTGGTATCCAAATAATACATTGGATGTGGCTCAGGGTTTATACTACCAATTCTCCTTCTTACAACATCTCTTTTATTAGGAGAGGTCCTTGTGTCATCCTTCCAATAATTCACAATAAAAGATCTCAAGCCTTGAGCAATTCTTGTGTCTTTCCATGGCACTCTACCCGAAAATGCCCATAACTCATTTCTATTTGGATCCTCCACTCTTTCATGCCTTCCTTTGGCTCTCATTAGATATGATCTACTTATTTTCAAAGACTTACTTGCCTTTGTAAGGTTCACCTTGTTCCTTGTTTGACTGCTTAACAGTGTTGTTGTCATCACACATCGTGTGGCACAACTATCCTTCGTGCGTGAGGTGGAACCCAAGCTCTCGTATGCACTCATCAAGTTCTTTAAAATGGAATTTTCACTTGAGTCATTCAAAAATATTGGTCCAAAAGCCTTCATGGTGGGCCTAAATTTGTGTTTCCTCATCATTTCAACAAATAGTTGGCATCTTCCACCCTCACTTAGCTTCCCAAAAAACAAACTCCATATCCTTTATGCATATCTTTGACATGTACATTTTGGAATCTTATTAGGCATCCATTTCAAAACATTGGAATCAATATCAATAAAAAATGTAGGTTTTCTATGAAAAAATCTAGGAGGAGTTCTCAAATGTAAATTTGTGTCAATATTGGGAAGGTCAACGACATCGGGGATAGATCATGTACCTTCAATTGGAGGTGCAATTGATGACATACCTTGAGATTGACATGTAAAAGATGTTGTAACTCCAACTTGAGATGTAATTTGTGGAGTTCCTTCAAATAGAGATGTGTTTGCTGATGTACTTTCAAAACGCAATGTTTTTGATGGTGTGTCTTCAATTGGAGATGTGATTTCCAATGTACTTGGAAAATGACATGTTGTTGTCAATGTGTCTTCAACTGGAGATGTGCATTGGGATTCACCTATGGTTGATGATGTGCCCCAAAATTTTGTATCCATTCCTGTCCTTCCATGAACTTTCCTCATTTGTGCCCTTTGTTTTTCCAATTTGACATCTCTCTTAGATTGCACAGGAATTTGTGGCTATATGGGCTGCAATTCCTTTGCTTCACAAGCTACATTTTTTTATTCTCTTCTCCTTGCATTTTTAATTCCACGTTCTTTTGGTGTTAGAGGCTTCGGTCATTTCCTCGGCATGACCTTGAATGCTACATGTCCACAAACACACATAGAACAAAAGTTAGTAATGCATTTTACAAAAAAATTGATGCAGAGAGGGGTGGAAACCATTCAATACATAAAATCAATGAGAATCACAAACCTAGGGTATAAATTGTTGCCATCTAAATGAAAACTAGAGACTTTTTTGTTTATTTTTCTCAAAACCAAATTTTTGATTGTCCAAAAAGTCATGAAGAATATGGATTCAAAGAAGGGTTTGTGATGCTATATCTTGTCATTATTCACTATTTCTTTGGCAATGAGGTTTTCCAAATTAGATGAAAATAAAAAATTTCCAAATTAGTTGAAAAAGGAATGAAATACAGTGAATTCCACTAGCCATGCTGGAAATGGACTACTATAAGCAATGCAAATAGAATTCATAAGTAAATTTATGTTAAGTAAATGTCATGTTTTTTATTCTTTTTGCTCTTCAAACTCATAAAAATTGAACTTTTTTATGCAAATCTAATTATTGAACTTTTTTATGCAAATCCCATCTAATTCAATGTTGAATTCTAAGTCCAATTGTTATGATTAATAAAATCATTAAGGAAATTTAGTTTATACTGTCAAAAACAAACAAATATACTAAATACAAACATTTCAATTTACCAAAATGAATATATTACCTCAGATAATATAAAATGATGTAGAAACTTCAAAATATCTTCTTCTACATTGTCTACCATGCAGATTGGTGGTAAAAAGGTGATGGATCAAGCATAGATTGGTACAATATGAAGTCAACTACAGAAAAAAGGCATTTTTGACTTGGATAAAGAATTGAACCAGACAAACACAGGAGAATGTGGGCCTAAATCACGGGGTCAACCCTTATTTTAACCGTTTCAAGGTAAAACCCATTTGGCGCTGTCCAAATTTGGCGAGCACCAAATATGTTCCGCTGAAAAGGAGAGACTTCAGAGAGAGGGAGAGACACAAACTAGGAGAGAGATAGAGGAAGTGGGAGAGAGAGGGAGTGGGAGAGAGAGAGGGGGGGAGGGAGATGGCGTGGGAGGGAGAAAACTAAGAGAGAGAGGCTGGGAGGGAGACACCTGAGAGAAGGAGAGGGAGTCAAAGTGGGAGAGAGGGGGTGGGAAGGAGAAACCTAAGAAAGTAGGGTGGGAGGTAAGTGAGGCCTGACATAGAGGGATTGTGAGATAAGTGAGGCTTAATCCCTCAACCCTCAACCATAACCCTTAAACCCTAATCCATAGAGACAAAGAGAGAGTGAGAGAGAGGGAGGGAGAGGGGGTGGGAGGGAGACACCCGAGAGAGAAGAGAGGGAGACAAAGTGGGAGAGAGGGGGTGGGAAGGAGATACCTAAGAGAGTAGGAGAGAGAGGGAGTGAGAGATAGAGGGATGGGAGAGATACAAGGAGTGAGAGAGAGAGACTTGAGAGATAGAGAGGGGGTGGGAGGGAGAGGGAGTACTCGGGGGAGAGGGAAAACTCAAGATAGATGGATTAGAGAGAGATGGAGGGGGTGGGGGGAGATACATGAGACAGAGGGAGAGAGAGAGAGTGGGAGGAATATATATAAGAGAGGGAGAGAGAGGGAGAAAGACAGAGTGGGAGAGAGTGAGAGAGAGGGAGTGGGAGAGGGAATGGGAGAGAGATAGAGGGAGTGAGTGAGTGACATACCTAATAGATGGATTAGGGTAGAGATTTTAATTGGATTTAAGGGTTTAAGTATTGATGGATTAGGGTTGAGGTTATTGGGTTGAGGGTAGAGGGTAGAGGGTTTAAGGGTTTAGGATTTAAGGGTTGAGGGTTTAGGGTATAGGGTTGAGTGTTTAAGGTTTTAATGGTTGAGGTATTAGGGAAGAGAAGGTGGGATGTATGGAGGGAGAGATGGAGGGAGAAGTGAGATAGAGATAAGGAGAGAAGAGGAGGGAGGTACAAAGATAGATGAGGGTTGAGGATCCAATGTATAGAGTAGATGGTTGAGAATTGAAGGTATAGGGTTGAGGACCTATAGGGTTGATGGTTTAGGGTATTGGTTTGAGGTTATATGGTTTAAGGGAGATGGGAGAGAGATAGATGGATTGAGTGAGTGAGAGAGAGACCTGAGAGAGGGAGAGGGGGTGGGATGGAGAGACTTGAAAGAGAGGTAGAGGGAGGGAGTGGGAGAGAGACAGAGGGAGGGAGGGTTAAGGGTAGAGGGTAGAGGGTTTAATGGTTTAGGGTTTAAGGGTTAAGGGTTTAGGGTTTAGGGTAGAGGGGATAGAGATAGAGGGAGTGAGTGAGTGTGTGAGAAAGAGAGACCTAAGAGAGAGAGAGGGAGTGAGTGAGAGGGGGTGGGAAGGAGATACCTAAGAAAGTAGGGTGGGAGGTAAGTGAGGCCTGATAGAGAGGGATTGTGAGATAAGTGAGGCCTAATCCTTCAACCCCTATACCCTCTTAATCCCTCAACCCTCAACCCTCAATCCTCAACCCTCAACCCTCAACCCTTAAACCCTAATCCATCAACCCATCCCTTAACCCTCAAACCTTAACCCTTAAACCCTAATACCTCAACCCCCATACCCTCCCAATCCATCAACCCTCAACCCTCAACCCTTAAACCCTAATCCATCAACCCCAATACCCTCTTAATCCCTCAACCCTCAACCCTTAACCCTTAAACCCTAATCTCTCAACCCCCATACCATCCTAATCCCTCAACCCTCAACCCTTAAACCCTAATCCCTCAACCCCCACATCCTCTTAATCCCTCAACCCCTCAACCCTCAACCCTTAAACCCTAATTAGTCAACCCCTCTATAATATTAATCCCTCAACCCTTAACCCCTACCCCTCAAACCTTAAACCCTAATCCCTCAACCCCTATACCATGTCAACCCTCAACCCTTAAATCCTAATACCTCAACCCCTATACCCTCTTAATCCCTCAACCCTCAACCCTTAACCTCTAATCCCTCAACCCCTATACCCTCTTAATCCCTCAACCCTCAACCCTCAACCCTCAACCTTTAAAACCTAATCCCTCAACCCCTATACCCTCTTAATCCATAAACCCTCAACCCTTAAACCATAATCCCTCAGCCCTCAACCTTCAACCCTTAACCCTTATACCCTAATCCCTCAACCTCCATACCCTCTTAATCCCTCAACCCTCAACCCTTAACCCTTAATCCCTAAGCCTTCTACTTGAGAGAGAGAGGGAGAGGTGGTGGGAGGTACATTCTTGAGAGAGAGGCATAGGGAGAGGGAGAGAGAGTGAGAGAGGGAGGGATTCACTGTGAGAGGGAGAGGGTATAGGAGGGGGAGACTTGATAAAGAGAGAGAGGAATATGGGGTAGGATGAAGATACTTGGGAGAGAGAGAGAAAGAGAGAGAGAGGGGGGGGGTAGGAGGAAGAGACTTGAGAGAGAGAGAGGGGAAGGGAGTTGGAGAGAGATAGAGGGTAGAGGGTAGAGTTTTTAAGGGTTTAGGGTTTAAGGGTTAAGGGTTAAGGGTTTAGGTTAAGGGTATATTGGAGAGAGATAGAGGGAGAGAGAGAGGAAGTGAGTGAGTGAGTGAGTGAGAGACCTAAGATTCCCTATCTAGTTCTCTCTATCTCACTTCTCTCTCCTTCCCTCCCTCCCTCTCTAATTTTCTCTATATCCCCTCTCTCTCCTTCCCTTTATACTTCTCTCTATCTCACCTCTCTTTCTCCCCCTCTCTCTCCCTCTCTCTTCCTTTCACCCATATTTTCTCTCTACTTCTCGCTATCTAACCTATCTCTCTATACATATTTGTCTCTCCCCCCTCCTTCCCTCTCAATCTCTCCACGTTCCTCCTTATCTCTCTACTTTTCAGCTCCATCACAAATCTCTCCACCTAGACCTCTCTCTATTTTTGTCTCACCTCTCTCTCCATCCCTACCTCTCCCTATATCTCTCCTTTAATATCTACTTCTCTCTACCCAGTTTTCCCTCTATACCTATTTCTCTCTCCCTCCTTGCCTCCTCTCTCTCAATATCTCCACCTTCTTTCCCTCTCTAATTCTATCTCTATCACTTCTCTCTATCTCTCTCCTCCCTCTCTACTCTCTCTATCTCTCCCTCCCTCCTCTTTCTATAGCTCCTCTCTCCCTACCCCTCTTTCTATCTCTCTTTAGCTTCTCTCTACCTATATCTCTCTCCTTCTATCTATCTCAACTATCCATCTTTACCTATCCCTCCACTTCTTTTTGTCTCTCCTCCCAATCTCTCTCACTATTGTCCCTGCCTCCCCCTCTTTCTCTCTCAATCGATATTTTTCTCTATCTCACCATTATCTCTCTCTCACTCACACACACACCTCTATCTCCCTACCTCTCCCTCCCCTCTGTACTCTTTATCTCTCCTCTCGCTTTCCCTCTCTATACATACCTCTCCCTCCATCACTCTCTCTCTCCATCCCTCTCTATCTCACCTATGCCTCCTTCCCTACCTCTTTCCCTTTATACTCTCTATCTCTCCTCTCCCTTCCTCTACCTACCTATCTCTCTATCTTTCTATCCCTCTCTTTCTCTCTCACTCTCTCCTCTCTATCTCTACCTATCACCCCCTCCTCTCTAAATCACCATTCCCTCTCTCCCAGTTTCCCTCCTTTCCTCTCACTCCCTCGTCTCTAAATTGCCATTCTCTCTATCCCACTTTCCCTCATTCCCTCTTTATGTCTCACTTATCCCTTTCTACCTCTCCCTCCCTCCAACCTCCCTCTCTCTCTTTTTCTGTATTTCCCATTCTCTCCTTACCTCTCTACTCTCTATCTCACCACTCTCTCCATCTCACTCTCCCTCCTTCCCTCTCTCCCTCCTATCCATCCCTCTCTCCTTCCCTCTCTACCTACCTCTTACTCTACTACCTACCACTCTCTCCCTCACCCATCTTTCTCTCTTACTCTCTCCTTCCCTCTCTACTCTATATATCTCCCCCCTTCCCTCTCTAATCTATTTATCTCTCCCCCCTTCCTCTGTCCCCTCATTTTCTCTCCTCTCACTCTCTCTCCCTCTCTCACACACTCACCTCTATCTCCTCCTTTCCTTTCCCACCATCCCTCCACTCTCCACTTCTCTCTATCTATCATCTCTCTCTACATCTCCTTCCCTCTATATTTATCTTTATCTCCCCTCTCCCTCTCTTTACCCACTTCTCCCTCCATCACTCTATATCTCAACCGTGTCTCCTCTCTCTCTCTCTCACACACACACCTCTATCTCCTCCCTACTTGTCCCTCCTTCCCCTCTCTAATTATCTCTATCTCTCCTCTCTCTACATCTCCTACCCTCTCTACCTATATTTATCTCCCCTATCCCTTTTTTTACCTACCTCTCCCCTCATCATTCTGTATCTCACCTATGTTCCCCTACCTACCTAGGGTTGAGGTATTAAGGGTCAAGGGTTGATAATTGACGGTTGAGGGTTTAATTTATAGGGTAGAGGGTAGAGGGTAGAGGGTAGAGGGTAGAGGGTTTAAGGGTTGAGAGTTGAGGGTTGAGGGTTGAGGGTTGAGTGTTTAAGGGTTTAAGGGTTGATTTCAATAAGAAACTTAAGTGATTTTCCACTATTTTCATAAAAAAACCTAAGGTTTTTCCATCTAGACCTATCATTTTCCTATCTTTCAATATAAAATTTATTTTTCCCCTTTCCAAAAAATGCTCATATACTTTATATCACTATCACTCCCTTAAAAAAATACTTTATATATATAATTTACCGCCCAACCGTAGCCTCATACATGGGGGCCCACGGTATGGCGGTAATTGTTTGGGGGAGTCACATTAACCCTTACCGCTATACCGCGGGGGGACATCATACTATCTGCGGTAGCGCGTTGGTCAGGTAGTAGCTAACAGAGCAGGCATGAGATGTTTACCGTGCCACCGTGCGTGGTTAAACCACAGACCGCGGTGATCGCGATAAACAGGTAGCGGTTGGTGAAGGGTGATAGTGGATGGTTAGTAGGCGATCTGTGAATGCAACCAACAGTTTGCAAAGTGGCTACCGCGATACCGGTGACCACGGTAGTGCAGTGGCGGTGAGAAAATTGTAGCGGTCGGCAAAGGCAGTCAATGGAGGAAAACAGGGAGTAGTTAATGGTTGGCACTGACGGTTAAGGGTGGCTACCCCTGGAAGTCATCCTAGTGACTGCGGTAGCGTGGTAAAGGCTCATTGAGGCAATAAACGTGGGGAGTAAAAAGGACACCGTGATACCACATGAAGAAAATTCAAGCCCGCGGTAGAGTGGTAACAATAAAGATAATAAGGCCATGGGAAGATAAAAAATAAAGGAGTGGATAAAATGAAATTTAAATGGCAGGAAAGGATATAAAGGGAAAAATCAAAGCGATGATATAGTTAAAAATATTTAATTTGCCGAAAGGCAATCTAATTAAATATTTTAAATCTCTATCATAAAATTCAAACAATTGTAATAGAAAGTGAAGGGTCACGACCCTTGGGTATGTAATGTATATATATTTCAAAAAATCAGGGGACAAGTAGAAAAAGAAATCAGTAGTTAGAGTGTAGAAGTTAGAATTTTCCCGAGAAGGGACTGGGATGGAAATAATGTACATAATTTTCTTTGTGCAGTAGGATTAGGAGTAGGTGTAGTAATTGTATTTGTCCACTTCCCTTTGCCATTGTGGATAGATTGATCAACCAGGAAACAAATCTTAAATCTGCAACATACATATAGGTGCACCCGCCTAGGTTTTGCAGAGACTGAAGAGTAGAAGGTACAATTGCATCAATTGGCCTTGTTAGTTGGCCAAAAGTGTTGTGATAGCTTGGCAACCTCTCGTGGTTCAAACCTATGTTTTTGAGACCCAACATGAGGGAGAGAATTGAGAGAGAGGGAGTGGGAGTGGGAAAGAGATATAGTGTAGAGGGTAGAGGGTTAAGGGTAGAGAGAGAGAGAGGTAGAGAGGGAAAGAAGAGAGAGATATTGAGAGAGAGGAGGTAAGGAGGGAGAGATAAATAGGTATAGAGGTACAAATAGGTAGAGAGAAGTAGATATGAAATCAAAGATAGAGGGAGAGGTAGGGATGGAGAGAGAGGTGAGAAAAAAAAAAAGAGAGGTCTAGGTAGGTAGAGGTGGGAGGAGATAAAGAGAAGTAGAGGGTAGAGTTAAGGGTAGAGGGTAGAGTGTTTAAGGGTTTAATGTTTAGAGTTAAGGGTAAAGGAGAGAGAGATATAGGAAGTGAGTGAGTGAGAGACCTGAGAGAGGGAGAGGGGGTAGGAGGGAGAGATTGAGATATAGGGAGGGAGGGAGGAAGGAGTGAGAGAGAGATAAAGCTGGGTAGAGGGTTTAAGGGTAGATGGGAGAGATAGAGGAGGAGGAGAGAGAGAGAGAGAGAGAGACCTCAAGGAGAGGGGAGAGGGCATAGGAGTGGAGAGTCTTGAGATAGAGGGAGCAGAAAGGGAGAGAGATAGAGGTGAGGGTTTACAAGAGTAGAGGCTAAGGGTAGAGGAAAAATATAATGAGTGAGTGAGTGAGTGAGAGAGAGAGACTTGAGATAGGACATGGGAGTAAGAGGGAGAGACATGAGATAAAGAGAGAGAGAAAGAGAGAGAGGGAATGGGAGAGATAGAGGTAGAGGGGAGAGAGATAGAGACTGGGGAGAGGGAGAGGGGTAGAGAGAGAGAGAGTTGAGATAGAGATAGAGTAGAGAGGGAAGGAGAGAGGGGAAGGAGGGAGAAGTTAGAGAGAGAAGGAAGGTGGATAGATTGAGAGAGGGAAGGATGGAGAGAGGGAGAAAGAGAGGATGCGGTATAGAGGGATAGGTAGCTAGAGAGAAGTAGAGAGGTACTTGGAGAGTTGGAGGGAGAGGTAGGGATGGAGAGAGAGAGAGGTAGGTAGAGAGAGTAAAGGGAGATATAGAGAAGTGGAGAGGGAAGGAGAGACAGATGGAGAGGTAGGGA